>JAHBCN010005551.1:52500-54379 GCA_019359885.1 Listronotus oregonensis | reverse complement strand
TTTAAGGTTTTTTCAGAGTGGCTTTCACCACTGAAATGTTTTCAGGAAAATAGAAAAATGTGTTTAAACTAAAAAGTTTCTATAATTTTTTCTTGAGATACGTGATATTCTCGTATGCAATATTGTAAAATATAAAATATAGTGGGGGCCTTAAAAATATATTCGTTTGGTGGCGTAAAGTGCGTATACAGTATGTCCATACAAGAAGTTTAAAAGTAAAAAAATGAACCGAAAAGTAAAATATATTGAATAACAGGCCCTTTTTATAAAATTTTTGCTGAAAGTAGGGGAGCATAAAAATACACACATTTTGCGTATGAGTTAACATATTTTAATTATTTCATACTGTACTGTAAAACGTATTTACACAGTATTCCGTCCGTAAAAATATTTTACTGGACTAGACCTGTAAACCTTTTTTACCGGACTTAATACTTAGACAGTTGCGTTTCCTGGATATATCGACGCAATCATTTCGTCAAATTTAAATTGTATGTTAGTAGTGATAATGTTTTTACCAGTAAATAAAAATCTTAAAATCCGTCTCCAAAGTAAACAAATTAATTATTTTGTATGTACAAAAGAGGATAAAAAAACGTTATTATTTTAAAACATTAATTTTAAGATTATAATATAAAATAAAATATTGTACAGGGTCTTTGATTATATTTACGTGGCTACTGGAGCCTTTATTTATGAAGACAGAAAAAAATGTTTTATATATAAATTGTAGGTTTTTTTTCCATATTATCTTTTGAAATTATCAGTTAAAAAATATCGCAATAAAAAAAATGGAAAAATATAGGCAACTTTAACATTTTTAAATGAAATACCCTGTATTTTATGCGCTACAATAAAACATTTTTTTTTCTGATTTCAAATATATATACAATAATGATTTTTGGATAAACAATTTTTGAGATATTAAAGCTTAAAATATAAATAAATTGAAAAAAAAAACATGCTAGTATCAAGAATGCTATGAAAACAATAAAATTGTTTTAATAAATTTGACGTATTGATATGGTTAAAAGTTAAAATATATTATTTTAGCTATTAAAAGTAGTTTGTATTGGTTTTTTGTCACTGGAAGGAGAACAAAAAATCGCTATTTTGCGTCTTTTTTATGGTAACAATAATAATGTGACGACAGTGCAAAGGGAATATTACTTATTATATCCTTAAAAACGGGTACCATCTATAGATACTATTAAACACATAGTAAGAAAGTTTTTTAAACGAAAAAGCTTAAAAATAAAGAAAAGGACTGCAGCACGAAATGAAAACAAAGTTTTGGATATCCTCGATGTTATAGGACAATTATTATACTTTTTCTATTGTACTAACACCAACTACTTTTTTATACGACTGCTTTAGAAAATGGGGTTTTGCACACGCTAAACAAGCTTTGAAAATTGTATTTTGCGCACAATGTGTGCAAGGAAAATATGTTTTTTTTGCACACGGTTCTGTCTTTCAATATGATTTATTATGGTTTTTTATTGTTATGTCAAAAATATAGAAAACTCAAAGTAGGCTTTATTCCATAGCAACCGTCATAGTTTTCTTGTTTTGTTGATTAGATACCAATTTAGATACAAAAAAATTTTGATTTCGCAAAAAATGTCCGATTCTGAAGAAATTCTAAAAAAGCGAGTTTAATCTCGTCAAACCTACTTAAAACAAAGTCAAGAGATCGATATGAAGCCGAGTTACATCGATTTATGAAGTGGAGACAAGCAAATAACGTACAAACGTTTTCCGAAAATGTTATGTTGGTGTACTTTGAAGAGCTGTCGAACAAATACAAGTCTTCAACATTATGGAGCACCTTTTCCATGCTAAAATCAACCCTGAGGGCAAACCAAAATACGGATAT
>JAHBCN010005551.1:0-47500 GCA_019359885.1 Listronotus oregonensis | reverse complement strand
TAATTGTAACCAATTATATTTTTTTTTTTGGTGATCATACAACTTGTGTTTCTTTAACATACATTCGAGAAGAAGAAGCCAAATCTAACAATTCTCTTTTTACAAATAAATTATTTTTAAAGTTAAGCGTTTCCTTTGTCCCAATTTTGAAGTGGGTAAACTTTGCAGAAGTCATTTTTCGTAAAAATAGAAGTTAAACCTAAGTCGCGTGGACGCTTTATTAAGATTTATAATAATACTTTGCAGAAAAAAGTTGAAAAGCAGTAGGCCTAAAGTGACACTGATAAAGGTAGATCATTAGGACTTTTAAAGTTTGTCCTCAAAAATTTAATGGGATTTAAATGTTCAAGATATAGACAAGGGTATCCAAGAGGGATTAGTAAGCTAGTTAATAATGCCTAAAAATTAAGTTTTTAGATTTGTTATGTCGTACTTTATGAGATATTCGAAAATACATTTAGGGTTTACTCTTTAAATAGTTTTTGCAATTATCAATTAGGTACCAGTAAAACCGATTCAAATATATGGAACTCAGAACTTCACATAAACCCTTGACATGATTAGTTTTTACAACAACGACATATTCTTCAGGACACGGCGAAAATCTTATGGAGCTTGGTGACCACTAAAAACCTTAAACATTTTTAGTACGTTGTGACTTGGGTTAAAACTAATATTTTTTGTGTTGGTACAAACCTTATAAGCTATACAGGGTGAGCCACTTATTTAACCTGAAATTACGCTTGTTTTTTATGTACTTGCAGTACTGTTATACCGTCATTTATTATTCATTTGCTATTGTCCATTGCTTCCAATAGGTGTTATCCTATTTAACTATAAGTGAAATAATCATAAAAAAAATTATACAGGGTAAAAAATATACTTCTTCTTCTCTCCTGAGAGCCGTTTTGATTCACTACCGGAGGCAGCGCAGCCTTTTGGGGTTTTTGTGCCCAATCTCCCATTATCTTTTATACCAATCCTTCAATTAGTCTTGTTCCTTCTACAAGTCTGTATAACCCCGAGACTTGTTGCTGGATATATTCCTGTGGGCTTATTTCCTGATTGCCCAAATAATGCCTGTCTTTTGTGATTTAATGCAATATGGTAGACTGTTTCTTCCTCCTCGTCACACATTCTTCAACTTGGGTCCCCATTGTATGAGCCTATTTTTGTGTGTCCTCTTGGGTTATGGTGCCCTGTTAGCAACCCTACTGTTCTGCGAAGTCTTTTCCTACTTTGTCTGAGTAGTTCTTCCTTCGTTCTTTTGGATGGGCCCCCAATAAAGCTTTTTCCATGTCTAATTCTACTGAGATTTTCCCAGTATTCCTTGTGTTTGTTTCGGATCCATTCCCCGATTTACCCTCGTCACTCTTGGTCCAAGGGCAGGTTCTGGTCCAAAGTATGGTGTGGATGATCCCTGTCTCGCTAGCTCACCCACTTTTTCGTTGCCTTCTATTCTCGAATGTCCTGGTACCCACAAGACAGTTACTCTGTTGCGTTCTCCCAGGACTTCCAGTGCTTTTTGGCATTACCATGTCAGCTTGGACGTTACCTTGGGGTAATACTTAACAAATTATTAATAACAAGAATATAAAATTTAGTGCAATATAAGGACCTAAAATGGATTTTTGCTCCAAATTATAAAGTTTTTTTTCTGAATATGTTAATTATACTTATCTAGAAATATACTTCTTATGCAAGATCAAACTATAAAAATATTGTTTTAAAAATATAAGTTGCAAAATAATGCCCTGCTGTCTCGCCTAAAGTGAAATTTAATGTTTTGTTTAAATAGAATATTATTTTATAGATCTCTTGTTTTTTGTTTAATAATGTGATATCTTTATATACATTCTAAAATCTCATATTATTTTCGGTTCTCTTAAAGGGCGTACAAATAAATTTTATAATTATTTAAATACTTGATAACAAATTTATTATTAATGACTTTCTCTTAATACACCTTGTATTAATGGTAAAAAGTCAAGGTTTCGGTTCAAACAACAACAAAATTAAAAAACACTGTCACGTTACATTCCTATTTTATTAATTTAACATTTTAACAATTCATTGGGTTATTTTTTAACCCTGTATAAAAATTATCAGTCAGTATATATATATATATATATATATATATATATATATATATATATATATATATATATATATATATATATATATATATATATATATATATATATATATATATATATACTTCAATATATATTTATGTATATATATTATATATCATAATAAAATATATTATATAAATATGTTAATCATATATATTTTATAATTTGCATAAATTTGAAATACCGAAACCAGAGTGGGACGTTTTTAAAATTAAAAAATTGTTATTTAGAAAATTTTTTTTTTTAAATTTAGGTTTTTTTTTTTTCCCCAAAACTAATAAAAATAAAGTTTTTTATTAGAAAAACAAACAAAAACCCTTTAAAAAATTAAAACAAAAGGTTTCTTTAAACAAAATATCCAAATTAATTTTCCAAGTTTTTAAAATTTTTGGGGAAAAATTTTAAACAAAAAAACAAGGGAACGAAAACCCGGGTTAAAAATTTTACAAAGTACGAATGTTTAAATTCTATACTTTTCTAATTTAAATAATTTAAAAAGTATATAAAGGGACTGATTTCGAAAATTTTTAAATTTTAGACATTTTAAAAAAATTTTGTCCTTCATCCCTTATCCTTTTATTAAGTTTTGTCGTCCATAAGTAACCTATTTTCCAAATTTCCCCTTTGCGGAGGCCTTTTTATTTTTAAAAATTTCCACAATGGAGAAAATCCCCGATAATTTATAAACCCATCTTTTTTTTAGTTAGTTTTTCTAATTGTAAAAAATTTATTTTTATTTGAAGAATAAATATACATCTCGAAAGTTTGACAAACAAAAAGGGTTTATTACTAAATCAGGCCACCAATTTTTTAATAAAAAGTGCATCCCCACTTTGGTTTCGATATTTTTTAACTAGTCAGTCGCGACTACTCTTCTGTATATGTATATATGTATATATAGCTTAGAAAAGCGAGACTATATTACAGCATCTGGACACAAAAATAATACAGTTCCTGTACTGTATATCTGGAATTTGTCCACTTAGTGAAACAATCAGTCGTCGGTGTTTTGAATGGCATAATAAACATTATATTGAACTACTAAAGCAATAATGTTTAAAATCAAAGATAATTTTTATACGTTTCTTGATCAACATAACATGGAAAAATTAACCACAACCAACCACAACTACCCACAACTAACCACAACAACCCAAAAAGGTTGATAAATGCCAAATATACAGTACAGGAACTGGATGATTTTTGTGTCCAGATGCTGTAATACCGTCTCATTTCAGCAAGTGGAAAAATGGTATATCCATTAACGTATGAAAGAAATAAAAGCTATTTGTTTCCATCTTTATTTCACCTTAGATAGTCAACAGTTTAGCTCGTTTTATTACAAAGAAACGCTTCAGAAAATCATAACTCATAAATAAAACATGATTATGCTTTTTGTTTAATGTATACTGGTGTATAATACAGCCATTTTTTCTTTCTTGTATCTTTCTCTCTATACAAACAGACCTTTTAATGTCACTTGCAGTTAGTTCTTATATAAATGTATAAATTATTTTTAGTGGAGATGGTAACGGTCATGAAAAAAACATTTTTCTGTTTTAAAAATGTCTTTTAACATATTGATATAGACTAAATTAAAGGTATATATTATATAAAAGTATAATGGTTTCAGTTTTAACAATAGTCAAAAAGGCAAAAATGTTGATTCAATTAATTTAAAAAAAATTATATTGATACTTTAACCAATTAATCGATTAAATCAAACATTTCTGTGCACTATTTTTTATTCGTAATTATTAGCACTTTAAAATTATGTACGCAATAAAAAAACTGGACTTAGTGATAAGGCAATTTTAAAAAATTCACTTAATCCCAAATAAAATTAGATAATTAAATTGGTTTGACAAATTACTCCGAAAATTTCGAGGCGACAAACTTTAGATTGAACTTGGACGTTTTCATCCAGCAGGCCGGCTACTGATAAAACTAATAATTGCTTTACTCAGCTGGGGCCCTGCCTGTATTAGAATGAACAAAATCATCGTTTAAACTGGGGTTGACAAATTTGGTTGTCTGTTTAATTTGTAAGATCTTAGTTTAAACTTGGTTACATTAACTTTTGAAAAATTTAAATCAATGCAATAATTTGCATCTTCGTGTGGGACACAGAAAATTTGAAGTGAATAATCTGTTACATCTTGAGGCGAGACATGAAAATTTCATACATTTTGTAGTGAATAAGTATTGGCAGCAATTTAATACAATATATAATCCAATTTATTAACAAGTACTAACTGTAGGAAAAATCTAAGCGGCTCTCCGGGAGTTTTTTATCTTAAGACAGTTCAGGAAGACCTAAAGCCGCAGTACTAACATAGAGTGTAGTAAGAAATAGTTGATTAACATGAAACTTAAAGGTTTTGAAGATTTGGAGGAGATGAAAAAGTCTCTATGTAGTAGGTTTTACAATCTAGACACTCTAGGGATAAAGGAACAAAAAAAGTGTTTGAAACCTCTTAAGTTGGACTGTGAAAAGATGCATATGAAGCGCCACTATGTGTTTCTCTGCTGGCAGCTGTCAGGGGAAAATATACAAGCTAATTCTTCGAAGCAGAAGCCGTAAATAAACTTTTAAAAGGGAAACACAGCTACATCCTATCCGCAGAGAAGAAAAGAAAGATCTTTCTATATACACAGGAAAATTAGTAAGGTGAATAGCTCTTCCTTAAATGGAATTAAAAATGTTGTTGGAGACCCCGTTTTCCAGATATTGGATTATTCTGCTAATGGTTTAATTTGAGGTACATATAGGGTGGGCCAATGAAAACGAAACAACGTCCATGTGACACAGTTGCTGTCATTAAAAAAAAACGCTCAGACCCGTTCATTTTGTTTTCGAGAAAGAGACATTCTGTAAGTATTTTCAATTCTGTCACTTTAACCCTCTAGCAGGGCCGACCTTTACCCCAAAAATGTTAAACAAATTAAGGTGTCAGGCCGTTAAATCCTCTTTTCCACGATTTCTATTTTTTTTAAGTTTGGCTCAGTAGTTCTCCAGAAAATGCATTATAAAAATAGTTCTCTCTTGCAAAAGAATAAATTACACGTTTTCATTTTTATTAAATTTTTCATGGTTGTTTATTACGTTTTGGCTTTATTATGCAGTTTTTTTACTTTATCTTTTATCTAAGCCTTTACTTTTACAATAGGAAAATCTACATTTTTTTTCGGCACTGACTAATAAGTACATCATTCTAGAAGTTGAATCTAAATATGCTTAATAGACGGTATTATCTATTAGTATCTCGTTTACATGCACCTTTTACTACATAGTAAAACGCAATTTTTTATATCCGGTTAAAAACTACTATTATATCCGTTTATTTCAATGATGTCAATATCGTACTGTATTGAGCTACAAAACTCTTGGTTTTCTCTTCTCCCCATAAGATGGTGCATTCTACTCTAGAAAGAGTTTTAATAATCGTTTGAATAAAAGTTGAATAATGTTGTGTTTAGGTCCCTATCTTAGAGTCTTTAACCAGTTTGGCTCCCAACTTAACACAGAAATTCTTTTCGGGATTGCGTTTCATGCGCTTGATCCAACTTGTGCCACTTCTCAAATTAGGGTTTGATTCTCTCCGCTTTTAGTCCAATAAATGAAGGGACAAAGCTGTAAATAAATCTGTACAGCTTTCCATTGTGGCGCAATTCTTAGGTCTTTGGGAATGCTTTCAAGCGAAAAAAAAGTTAATCAACATTAAGAGGTGGGAAAGGGCTGAAAATGGCCCCTCAAGGCCCGAAAAATGGATTTCGCGCTAATATCTGTCAAAAAATGCACATTGGAGAATTTTTGTTTAAATAAAAAATAAAGATCGCCTTGTAATCTACAAAAATGGTCCTTATACTTTATTTGCAAAAATCGATGGTTTTCGAGATAACGGGACCCAAAAGTCCCCTCATTTCAGCTGCCATTCTACCGTTAGAATGCCGCTATCTTCATGGATACACTTATAAGCGGGCGGTCGAATTGTTCCATTACTCGGACACTAATGTACATTTTTTAGTCATTCAAAGTTCATCGGAATGGAAAAACCCGTACCTATCATTACATATGGGTTTGGGTCCAGTCTAATTTTTCTAGAATATTAATAAAAGCGGTCAAAATTTTTTTTCCTTCATATTTTGAGAGTATCTTATTAATTTATTGATATATTTCGAAAAAAGTTGTTCGTTATTATTTTTTTTAATAATACCTTAGCAAGTGTTTAATGATCCCAGAAAGTTTCCTGCACCATCTTTCTTGCGTTTTGATAAAAAATTGTTTTACCCATCTCTATTTTTTAGCCGTTTCCAGAGTTCTAGAAATTCTCCAGAATAAACGCGAATCAAAAACTCATCCTTTATTGTAATGCTTTTCAATGCACATCATTTAAAAGTTTAGATTGTCTAGTTTTTTAATGTACTTTTTTTTAAATAAAATCCTATAATATTTTAAAAATCAGGGAAATTCATCACACCAGTGACTAGCGGACTCACCACTAACCACATTTATCCGGTGTGGAATGTTATGGATTTTTCGACGGCCGTTTTTGCAAAAAATATTGGTGTTACGGAAAAAAACGGTAGAGACCATTTTGGTAGGTTTCGAGGTGATCTTTATTTTTTGTTTAAACAAATATTTTCTAATTCGCATATTTTGGCAGATATTTACGGAAAACTTATTTTTGGTACTTTGGGGGACCATTTTCAACGGGTTCCCGCGTCGCAATCGTGATAAACGTTTCCTCGCTCAAAAGCATCCCGCGAAGACCTAAAAATTGCGTCACAAATGAAAACTGTACAGATTTATTTGAAGCTTTGGGTACTTTCAGGTCTTTATTTACTGGACTATTTTTATCCTTACTGATATAAGATGGAGCTCTATTTTTTTAAAAAAAAGGGTAAATGAGTGTTCTGCAAGTTGATGATATATTCACCAAAATTATAACCCACTTAAACGTCAGGAATTAGTTATGCTTGTTCGCGTTTGTAATAGTGTTTTATCATTTTAATTTAAAATATTTCTTTCTGAAAAAATCCACTGGAGAGTTTCTTTGGCGCTCATCTATCACCGACATTATATGAAAATTGTCCTCATTTTTTTCTTTTCTTCTGTATAAATATCTTCTTAAGTTAAAA
Organism: Listronotus oregonensis; assembly: GCA_019359885.1. Classification (NCBI taxonomy): domain Eukaryota; kingdom Metazoa; phylum Arthropoda; class Insecta; order Coleoptera; family Curculionidae; genus Listronotus; species Listronotus oregonensis. Next base: position 40,223 of record JAHBCN010005551.1, on the reverse strand, counting down.
CTTTCCGGTGTCCCAAATTTGAAGTTGGTAAAAGTTTTTCGAAGTCGTTTTTACGTACAAATGGAAGTTCAACTTAAATCGTGTGGACGTTTTATCAGGATTTATAATTTTTCTTTTTAAATGGGGGAGTGTTAAAAAAAAATCATGATGAATTACTGCGTGTCTTAAAGTTTTACCATTGGTAAAATATATGAAAGCAGTATTTACTAGACATGACATTTTAAAATGTAAGAATGTTCAAAAATTTAAAAAAGTGGATTCCCTATTGTCTAAATTGCCTATGGACTGTCATTTTTTCTACCTATTCTTTTTTAATTTCTTTGACATACACATTCTTTGAGAATGTTAAAAATCCGCACGTGTGCAACCTATTACTAAGATCAAAGATAATACTACTACGGATAAGATGAACCATTCAATGCTATATTTTTGATACCCCTAATGGACTTTGGCTAGCGCGAGCCGATGTCCATCGAGAGATTTTCGCGCTATCCTTGAACGAAAGTTAAACAGTGTTGCCGGCAGGCCTTTACTATTGGCGTGATGAAACGCGACTAGTAAATACACAATCCGTTTAGCCGCCCGCTTTCGCTACTTCGTGTTCCGAATAAGGTAACAGCGACAGACATTGGCAATGTGGCACATGGTTTCGTACCTCGTTTCACTGGGGCAGGGGTTACCGACTTACTTTTATTCGCATTTACGGAAGCATTGATATTTCCGAACTGATTCAAAACGCCCCATTTAAATGAACCATCTATCCGTAGTAGTATTATCTTTGCTAAGATTAAAAATTATTTCTTTTATTTGGAGCAAAATCTTTTCTTTCCCAGTTTTTCACAAGGTAATTTCGCCAAAAAATCTGTATAAGATCTTTTTTAGTTGTTTGGCATAACTAAAACAATTCCCTTAAGTTTCTTGGTGCATCTCAAGTCATTGCTCTTGACAAATTTAAGGATTATGATGATGTCTAGTATGCAACGTTGCCAACCAAAACTAACTTTATCCTTCGTCTATCTGTAACAGTAGTTGCTTTCCCATCTACTTTTCACCAAATCAATTTTGGAGTTCCCCAATGCATAGTGATGGTATTAACTCTCTTTCCAAAAATTCTAGGCTAAGGTTTCGAAAACGCCCCCTTCCCTTCGATTTGTCTATAAAGTTGTACAGAACTTTCTTACAGCATGAGAAACAATGTTCAAAAAAATTTTTTTTTGTGTCAAGAATAAAAATCGTGTTAATAACAATTTTTTGTTCATTTTTTTTTAATTAAAAAATGAGTAGAAAAATAAAAAGAAAAAAAATTCTAATTGAATTAAATTTAAAATATAAATTTTAGTAAAACATTTTTATTATTAACATTTAATGAAAATGAAAGGTAAAAGCAAAGGATAAATTAATACAACTATGAATTAATTTTAACAATAATATTTAAACATTGTTTACAATATATCGTATTAAATATTTTTTAAATTTTGAACATTGTTAAAATTAAATCGTAACAAATATTTTTAAAATTTATTAAAAAATAAATCAAAATTAATTAGTATATTGTGTATGGTATTTTTTACATTTTATTAAAGTATATGAGAATTTTTATATTAAATTAAAAACTTTTTGTCTCAATATAAATATTAAAGCTAAAATAAATTTGTTAAATTTAAAAAAAAAAACTTCATAAGTATATTTAAATATACTTTATATTCTATTCTATTAATTGGTGGGTTAGCTTTGGTCAATTCTGGTTAGTTCTGGTCAATTTTAATTTAAAGAAATGTTTTATGTTGTTTTTTTTTACTATTTCCACCAAACAAAACCTCCGAACAACGTTTCTTATGCTATAAACAAGTTCTGTGCAAAGTTACAGACAAATCGGAGAGGGGGCGTTTTCGGAAGTATTGCCAAATTTTGGCTAGTTTAGTGCATGTCAACATATAAAAGCAGCTAAGTTCGGCAAAACCAATATTAATGTTATTTTAAAGGTGTTACTTTCAAAATTAACCCTTTATTCAATCAACATGTTATGTTTATAACAACAGCAACTTTCGGAAATCTTGTTTCCTTCTATGCACTATTTGTGCATTCTCGCTATAATTATCAGGATCCCTTTTACAAAAGGTTTTAAAGGCCTCTATGCAATTATTAACATAACGAATATCCTATTTCTGCATAAGGGGGAAGAAGAAAAGTCTAAAAAATAAATTTGTTTCTGATACTAAAACTTATAAGAAATATTCTTGAAAAATTTGTCATTACGACCAAAACTTTTCGAGTTTGTTTGTCTATAAATTGAGTCTCCGGGCGCTTCTCTCTTTCATTCATGTATTGAACTTTAATTGCGTTTTTCTCAAAACTTTTTTAAAAATCGGTAGTCAAAATTTCTCGAAATCCTTTGGACCGTTTTCGTCTAAACTTTGCACGCTTCACTTACATACTAAATAATCGTTTCTTAACAAAATATTTTTTTTATTAGAACCTATTTTTTCATTAAACAAAAAAGGCTATTTTTTGCAAAAATCAGAGTTTTTTTATTGCACCTAAACCAACAATTCAAAAATGAATATTTTGTTAATTTCCTTGTTTGAATTTAAAATAAACTTATGTCCTAAAGAAATCTCCTTAATTTTGTTATTTCAGATAAAGCAATCATGAGTTATCCTGACTACCGCCTGGTAACTTTTTTTTGAGGTGACTCAATTCTCACAACAACCACTGGCTGAATTTTCAATATTTTTTTATAAAAAGATAGCAAAAATTTATAAAAATAATGCCTAATTATTTACAAAAAATTGAAATAGAATAATTAAAAAGGTACTATGTAAAAAAAAATCACAAAATATGCTTGGTATCTTAGACCCTTGCCCCTCCTTAATGTTTGAAGACCCCTAATAGTAGGAAAGCCCAAGCAAGGATTTCGGGATTTACTAAAGCCCGGCAGATTAACATACGGAGGGATACCTACATTCACCAAATATGAGTCCCATATATATGATGGCCCGTCAAGCATAAGGGATGAGATTAGTAAAAAAAATTGTTCATCAGAAATTCTCGTCCGCGTCATTAAGGTAGGGTAACTTTATTATATGCTTTTTTTTTTTTTTTTTTTTTTTTTTTTTTGGGGGGTAAAAAATCTTCTAAAGACGTCCAGCATGGTGTTCTGGCTGCTGGCCATGTGGGATTCGATCCCCCTAGGAGTCGCCTACCCACTAAAAACTTCCCTCGAGTGCTACACTATTCCCACCGGAATCCGCTCTCTCGCATTACTTCGATGGGAGAAGCCCGTCTATGAGTTTCCATTTCCCATATTACTCTACTCCTCTCTTCCCTTTGTTTCGATTATTTCTCTAACTACTTGGTATGCATGGTTCCATGTTTGTTCTGAGTAGGTTAGACTGTCCATCATGTTCCCAGCGTTAAATTCCCCTTTCCCCAAAGCTGCCTGTATGTTTCTCTTTGCATTTCCCATCTAGGACATTTAAAGAGTGTGTGCTCTGCGTCATCACTTTCTTTTGCAGTAGATGCAGTGTTCTGAGTTGGCTCTGTTGCGTTTAAATAGATACTGGCGAAAACATCCGTGTCCAGAGAGCGCCTGCGTTAAGAAATAATCTACCTCTCCATATTTTCTGTTGAGCCAAGTTTCGATGTTGGGGATGAGGTTCCACGTCCATGTTCCTTTAGTGCTGTTTGTCCATTTTTCTTTTCCATTTACTCAAAAAAAGGGTTTGGGTTTTGCATGTTTTGCTATCTTCCCCTCTGTATTTTTCAAGTCTCTCTATTATGAGCATTTCAATAGGAGGCACACCCGCAATAACCCCGACGCCGTCTGCAAAACTGTTCTGTAGGCGCTGCATATTCGGATGGCCATTTTGCGTTGAGTTCTTGTTAGTTTTTGGACAAGTCTTGCACTATCCGTAACTTTATGCCAGACAGGCGCCGCGTAGAGCAATTGGGAATGAATTACCCTGAGAGTGCTCTTCTTTTCGAGGCTCTAGGTCCTCCGACATTTGGCATTAAAATGGAGAGCGCCGTCGTTGTTTTTTCGGCTTTGGCAATTGTTTTTTCCACATGCTCAGCAAAGGTCATTTTAGTGTCAAGCCATACTCCAAGATACTTTATGGCTTTGCTTGGCCTTACCAGGCTGCCCAGTACATTAAAAGTGATAGGGGTTATCTTTCTTCGTGTGCTAAGGAGGACTGCCTCTGTTTTCTCTGGCGCTAGCTGCAGCTGTCTTGCCTCCATCCAGTCCGCTATCCGTAATAACGCAGTGTCTGCCTTGGCCATTATCGTTTTTTCATCTTTGGCAACCACGACCAATGCCACATCATCAGCGAATCCGATAAGCGTCGTTTCACCCGGTAGTTCCATTGCGAATAGATCGTCATAGAGCACGTTCCACAGGGTAGGACCTAGCACGGACCCTTGTGGCACCCCACTGTTTATTTGGCGGTGCTAATGTCTGAGACTCCCACTTCAAGAATCAGGTCTCTCTGATAAGTAAGAGGCTATCAGGTTTATTAAGTGTTCGTCTATTTCCTTTTTTCTTAGCTCTTCCAGGATTTTTTGCCAAGAAGCACTGTTAAACGCGTTCTTGACATCTAGGGTGATCACTGCGCATAGCCTCCTATGGTGATGTGAGTACGCTGCTGCGTCATTGGCAATCCTCAGCACTTCTTTAATTGCATCGACCGTTTGTCTCCCTTCTCTAAATCCGTATTGCTTATCTGCCAGGCCTCCTGTTCTTTGTAGCTCCTGTTTAAGCCTAATAAGGATCAGCTGCTCGTAACATTTTCCTTCAATGTCCAGTAGACAGATAGGTCTATAGGAACCCGGGTTTTCAAGTGGTTTATCGCCTTTTCTTAACAGTACTAGTTTTGATCGTTTCAGATTGCCGGAAAGGTACTCCTCTGTGCCAGTTCGTTGTATATTGATAACACGAACATTGGACATTGGTGCGCCATGTGTTTCAGAATTTCAGGAGGGATATTTCCCGGTCCTGGAGCCTTATTAACTTTTATCTTGTCGCATGCGGTTTTGAGCTCTTGTATTGTAAAGTCTGTAAATTCAGCATTGTTACCAGGGAGTCCATCTCACAGGTTCATGTACTGGAAGAGATGGTCGACGACCCTCTCCATCGTTTTCATGTCCATCTGCGGTTTTGGGGGGTATCCTATCATTCCTTTCATGACAATTTTGTAGCCGTCTCCCCAAATATCTTTGTCTAGGTGGTTGCATAACTCCTTCCAGCATGTTCTTTTTGCAGCTTTGATTTTGTCCCTTAGATTCTTTTTCGCTTCCCTGTAATCTTCCCAGAGGAGTTGTCTTATTGTCTCTGGGTTCCTGTAGGCGCCTCTTGTGCATATTCGTCTCCGACGGATGCATTCTTTGCGGCTCTCGGCAATATCTTCGTTCCACCAATACATTGGCTTTCCTCTTGCGTTACTTTTCCTTCTAGGCATGGTCTCATTACATATATCAGTTAGTTTCTGAGAGAAATAGTCTGCGGATGGGGCACCCTCTTCTCTAACTTCCGCCATCGCTTGGTTCAATTTAGCTTTGTCAAGTTTCCTTACCTGCCATCCTTTATTTTTCATTTTATCCCAGTTAGATGTTTGTTTCGTGTCAATTAACTCGAAGGTTATGTAGCTGTGATCGCTGAGTGATTCGTTGTCGAGTACTTCCCACGTTGTGATATCCCCCGCTAAGCCATTGGTAGCCATTGTTACGTCGAGGATAGAGGAGTAACTTTTTCGCCGAAATGTCGGCTTGCTGCCTCGATTTGCTATTACTAGATCATTTTCGGCAGCCCATTCTGTTATTATATGTCCTCTTCTGTCACTAAAAGTCATACCCCACTCTGGAGATTTTCCGTTGAGATCTCCGCATATAAGTGCTTTTTCTTTGTTTACTCTTAGACGGTTTCCTATTTCATTTAGAATTTCTTCTAGATCATTTATACCTTTATTAGGGGATGCATAGCAGCTGTAAAAAGTGCACGTGTTGGTGACGACAAATGAAAATCCATCGCCTTTTCCTTGACCTATCACAGCTATGTTTTTATCTAGCACTTTTATTGCGGTGTCTATTTCGTTATCGTAGATCCAGTCTTTTTTATTTCGAATAGCATTTCGGTTTGGTCCACTTATGATTAAAATACCGGCTCCGATTTCTAAAGCTGTGGCCAGTGCCAAATCTTGTGCTGGGCGACTTAGCCGGTGTTTATTTGTAGAATTTTCATTATTCGGCGTTGTTTACGCTCTTTAACCTCTTTGCTTTTTTTTTCTGGGTTGGACAGTTTAGATTACCAGATTGGTGCTTTTGATTTGGCAATGTACGCAATAGGCTTTGTTTGTACAATCCGAAGCTTTGTGTCCAAGCATGCTGCATTTTAGGCATAATTTTTCCCTATCCGGACCTGTGCAATGTGCTTTATTGTGGCCGTATTTCCAGCACCTGTAACATTTTAGCTCCACTTTTCTTTCGATTATCCTACATCCGATCCACCAATTTTTTTTTCTCCCCTGATTTATAAGTTTGTTTGCCTCTTCTTCGGTTAATATTACTGTTATATTTTGTTTGCTTCCATATGGGGGGCGCAGAGCTCTAAGTTCTATGTTTTCTGCTTTAATATTGATGGCTTGGGAGATGGCCTGCCTAATTTTCCTCTTCTGTGGTTAACTCATCCATGTCCTTGATGTGTAGCCCTTTTTTTTTAACTAGACGAGTTATCGTTGCTTCCGGGATTCTCCCCGGTCATTTCCCTTTTAAGTACCTCCATTTTGTCTGAACCATTTTGAACTTTTATTAGTAAGTCTCCGTTCTTCGTTTTGGAAATATCTTTCTCAACTCCGATCCCTTTTTTGGATTCACTTTTTGCTTGACAGTCTTCAGTAAGTCAGCAAATGTTTTATCCTTCATCTTTACTAGAAGTGCCTTTTTTTGGTCTGTTAGGTCTATTTGGTTTCTTAGGCAGGTTTATTTTTAGGGTTTGTGCTGTTTTCATGTCGTAATTCCATATTCCAGTTATTTTTTTTCAGTAAACTGTACAACTTTTACCCCGGGCCCCCCGTAAAACAAGTACTCAAGCATTCTATTAATCAAGAGGCCGGCTACGTTATTACTAGTAGGTATCGCAAGTTTCTTTTTATTGTTTTTAATCATGTACGCCTTTATTGTCTGTATACAGTTAAACAATGATTTATCATCGACTTCTTTCCCCGTTGTCTTTGTCGGTGAGTATTGCATAGTATATGCCTCGGGTTTTTTGGAACAATTTCCCTTTTTTATCGTCGGGAATTTTTGGGAGATGCGTCATCATAGCAATTCCCCGGGCCCTTTTTTTTGGTTCCTAAGACCTTGCAAGCCACCAAGATTTGTTATCGCCTTTCAATTTTTCCTCTCGAATCCGATTCGAAGTTTGCATCCATGGTATCATTACTTCATGGTCTAGTGGTGCACCCAAAATGGGGGTCCTATTGCCTTTTCCACTCTTGGAAAGATCTCGTCTTGCCAGTCATCCTTAGTGATACTTTGGAATACATTAAAGTTTTGTTTTTGACCAACCTTTTCCTTTTTTAGTCTTTTTTTTTTGGGCCCGCTTACACTCTTCGCATAGAACATCGTCATTTGATGATTCGTTTTTGGGGTTCTGTATTTCCCCCCTAGGTGATCCACCTTTTTTTAAAAGTTCCTGGTTTTCCTGGAGAAAAAGGTTCCAGTCTGTCATCGTTTTGTGCCTCCTTTTACTTCGTCTAGCCAGCCCCTTTCCTTTCTTTGAACGAAGTTGTTGGATATGAAGGATTTTTTCTCGCCGCTTCTTTAAGTTCTTGTTTTGGCTTATACATCTCCGTGAGCACTTTGCCAGTTGTTTGGCCTGCTTCTCGACTTTTTCTAATATGTTTTGGAACAGATCCACATTTAAATTTTCTGTAGATTTTTTCTCATCCGATTGGTTGTTTTTTTTTTTCTTTTCCGCTTGGTTCGATGTTCTATCGTTAATTCCTCTCTTGTTTCATAATTTCGAAGTACACGTTCTTCCACTCCGGGAATGGAATATGTTCTCATTCTTGGTGGCGACCTTGTTTTAAGATTTCTTTTTTGGAAAATTTATTTTTTTACTGAAAAGTGTATATTCAACTAATCCGACAATTTTCAAGTGGCACAAAAAAATTGTAAAAAAAAACCATCTCGACATTCTCGAGCGTGGTTTTAAATTTTTTTTTTTATTTGAAAGGAAATAATTTAAGGATAACGAAAAATATAAAATTTGACGATTTCCACAAGCCGAAGTAACAAAAATTCGTCTATAAAGTTTAAGGGGTGCAGCTCAAGGAAGTTTAAAGGTGTAAGGGCCAATACTGTAGAACAAAATTGTCCAGGCGTGCAGGGGGGGCGGGAATCCCCGGGGGTTGGCCCCGGGGGGTTTTGGAATGAGTAGTAGGTCAGAGCCGGGGTTCCATAATTCTTTGTTAATATCTATAAAGTTGACATCATCAAATGTTAAATTCAAGCATTACCTTTTTTTTTTTACAAAATTGTTGGTTAAAATTAACAATACTACCATAGAATATTTAAAATTATTGTGTAGTATTGGATTTTATATCATCTGATATAATAATAAAAAAAAAGATGGGGGCCCCTTTACAGCCTTCTATTTAAATGGTCGATATTTTTGGAAGTTTTTTTTTTTTTACCAAAAATCTTTGTAAATAAATAAAAACACGATTTTTTTAAAATAAATTTCAAACATTGTATGATAGTTTCATGTAATTATCACCAATTTTGTGATAAAAAAAAGGGGAAAAAAAGTGTAAATGAGTTTAATCTAATCCCCAAAAAATTGGGGTTTACATTAAAAAAAGAAAATTTTTATAACTGCTTTTTAGGCATATACTTTTTTCTAATAACAAACATTCAAGAGACAAATAACTGGTTAAAAATTTTTAGTAACCTTTGGTACCTAGGTATCCATTGTAACAGTAACCGTTAAATATTATGTGTCTACTGTATGTCAAGCTTAAAACGTTGATAATGTAAGTTTAAAAACCAAAAAAACTAATTTCTTTTCAAAAAATAAAAAAAAACAAAAAGAAACTTTAAATAAAATTGTACTTTTTTTATTAATTAGAAACCTGTATATATTAAAATTTGCCTGGTCTGCCTAGTAATTAATAATTTTAACCTTTAAAAAAATGTACTAAATTATTAAATGAAATAAAAGTACCTAAATGAAACCTTTTTTTTTTTTAAAAATCCACAGAAATACACAAACATTGTAAATCATCAAAAAAAATATTAAAAAATTGCCTTACTTTTCTCTCTGCTATTTCCCATAAAATTTTTATTTTCTATAATTCATAATTGATATATTTTTTTATTCGGTTACCTAACGTTACGTCTCATAAAAAGCACCTAATTTAAATACAAAAAATAGTTACCTAAAGTAAAAAATGCCGGGTATGTTAAACTTCCTTGGTGCAGCTGCGTGATGACTGGGGCTAGCGCCACGGATTCCATTTTGGGCTTTTACATTGTACGCATGCGTCAAATTTCGGGATGTTTGATTAATTAACTTTGCTATTAAAATTTATACAGAGTGTAAAAAGTATGATGCTTACTTTTTTTTAATGGGCGATAGTGGAGTTCAAAACAAGTCGAAAAACCAAAAACATGGGGGTTTTAAAATTAACTGTTTTCGAAATGGCCTTTAAAGTTTAACAAAATTAGTAACACACACTTTTGCATATTTATACTTTTTTTAAGGAGATTTATTTATATACAAATAATAAAATTTACTTCTTGCAATTTTTTTTTTGATATTTAATTTAAAATTAAATTTATGTAAAAAACAATACGTTATTTATGCTCACTATACCACAAATAGGCAAAATATTCAATTTAAGAGCACAAATTATTATGTTTTAACACAGCACTTTTTTATTTTGCTTAAAGAATAAGATTTCTCGGTTGCACACATCTCGTTTTTACAAATCTTGGACACTACAGTTGTAAATTTATAACATATCCCTATTTTTCTCGATTTAAAAACAACCAAAAATGTCGCGGCCGTTGAACATGTATTTACAACTGACTACACAAGGCTTCTAGCTAGGTTGCTCTGTTGCCAATTGTTTTTAACATTTATAAATGGGGAAAAACTATTATTATTATTTATTTTTTTTATTTCTAGATTCAAACATTTGAAACTTTGTTTATTTTATTAGCAAATAAATCTACTGATAAAACAAAGACAAAAATCTGTCAAGTTTTGACACCTATGTCATATGAGCTTTTCGACTTGTTTTAAGCTCCACAATGGCTCATTAACATTATGATCATTATACTTTTTACACCCTGTATATTTTGGAGAGTGTTAAAGGAGTAATGTTTAATGGATGAAAAAAAAAGTTATAGTATAAGAATTATAAGTTGATAAGTTGTAAAGAGTATGTTTTAATTTTTATTAGCCATCCGTTGTGTATAGGGCGTTTTAAATTCGTTGATCATCATTGGGGTTTTTAAAACGGTAAGAAATAAAGGGGATATGTCAAATTGCGGCCCAAATCATCAGGTAAAAATAACAGCTAAATTGCACCCCAAAATAAGGGTTAGCCTGAATAAAACTTGCAGTTAATAAATGATTATCTGGTTGACCCAAACAGGATGGACCTATTGCCCGTAATAAATACCATATTCAAAATTTTTAAAAGTTTGTTAATGACGTGTACTGGGATAATTTTTGCAAATTCAAAAGCCCTTTTGTTTAGTCGGTCATGGTTGGTTCTGTTTAGTTAAATCGGCTTTATATTTTTCCTAATAATATTTGAGACGTGATAAATACCACATTGAAAATTATTAAAATTTTGTTAATAACTTCTACGTAGGGATAATTTACACAAATTCAAAAGCCCTCCTTTCTGATCGGTCGTGGTTAGTTCTGGTTAGTTAAAGTAACTAGACAGAACTAACCACGACGTGATAAATCACTAAAAGTAGGAAAAATAAACTTTTCTGTCTAGGCCGAAATTTTGCCATGGATTCGGCGCCCCAAAAAAACCCCGTGTACCAAATTTGGTCAAAATCGGAGTTGGAGCAACTTTCTAGAAAATTACAAAGAATTTTATTGCAAATTTGGCAAATTATGTCCATTTTTATGCCAAATAAAAATTACACAAATAATATTGATACTCGTATTTTTTACTAAACAAAAACACAGAAGTATACAAATTAACAAAATACAAAAATGTTAGGTTAGGTCAAAGATAATACTACTACGGATAAGATGAACCATTCAATGCTATATTTTTGATACCCCTAATGGACTTTGGCTAACGCGAGCCGATGTCCATCGAGAGATTTTCGCGCTATCCTTGAACGAAAGTTAAACAGTGTTGCCGGCAGGCTTTTACTATTGGCGTGATGAAACGCGACTAGATAAAACACAATCCGTTTAGCCGCCCGCTTTCGCTACTTAGTGTTCCGAATAAGATACAAGCGACAGACATTGGCAATGTCGCACGGTTTGTTTCGCTGGGGCAGTTGTTACCGACTTAATTTTATTCGCATTTACGGAATCATTGATATCTTCGAACTGATTCAAAACGCCCCATTTAAATGAACCATCTATTCGTAGTAGTATTATCTTTGGTTAGGTGCAGTTGATATGATCTTATGCCCATGCGCACAATGTGAAAGCCAAAGTTGAATCCGTGGCGCTAGCCGCCAGTTGCGTGATGCCTATATACCCCACTCCGTGTTTCTATTCTTTTCTCATTCTTTCTTTATATTTTACTCTCTCACTCCACCACCACTCTGGTTTCTGTTGCCATGTAGCCATTACAGCTGATCACACAAATTCGTTCGTGGCATGTTATTATTTACAATAGGTTTCTAAAATGCACAAAAAAATATTTTTTTATAATTATTTTCTTATTAATATATGTATTCTACTTAAAAGACATACATTTTTTTTTAATTTGCATGCTATTTCCTGAGCTTTTCAATTAATTAAGTTTAATGGTTTAAGAAAAATCCAGAAATCTCTTTTTAATCGTCAGATTAGGCGAATCCCTTCAGATAATCGTTAGATTATGGGACATCACGTCTAGGACATAAAGATAAACCATATATATCTTTATCTGACGTGCTTGAGTATTTCAAAAGGACGGTTTTTTTTGCACATACTAATAATGGCTGCAAGTTTGCGTCACATCCAAATCGTCAGATTATTGATTAAGAGCTTTTTTTTAGGTTCACTTAACATCTCCTTAGAAAAGCTGACGCACTCGATTAAATTTTGCTTTTTCTCATTTTAACCCTTACGTATGACCACCCCCACCATGCAAACGATTAAATAAGCATACGTTCATTATTAAAAATACGTGGGACATGGATGCTATTAATATCTGATGCACTGGAGTATCCTTGCAAGAATTTTTTTCACATTTTTTAAAAATCTATAGACGCTTCCCCCACCAATGAAACGGTATACATTATAAAACATTTTTGCTTTTTATCATTTAAGCTTCGCAACTCAATAGATCTCTATGGCGCTCGAGTAAATCCCCATTTAGCATCGTGGGCTGCCCTACTGTAATAACTTCACTTAACTTAGAGTTTTTCGTTAACACTCAAAATACTCTGTATATTTTTAGCACTTTACTTTAAGCGACGCAAAAATTGACATTGTCTTCGTAAATAGGTCAAAGTTAACAACATAACACCAAAGGCAGCAAATAAGGTAATTTAATTGGTGTGACAAATTACTTCGAAAATGTTGAGGCAACGAACTTTAAATTAAAGTTGGACGTTTTCATCCGGCATCGGTAGGCCGCTCACTGATAAAACTGATAATTGCTTTATTTAGTTGCTGACGGATTTCAGTATATAAAATATTTCTGTGAGATTGGAAATTTGGCTGGCATTTTTAGCTTTCTAGGTTGATTCAGGTATTAGTTGGAAACTCTAAATGAGGAGCTAACATTCAAAACGTGATTTGTAACAAAAAACAAATGAAAAATCTGTTTATTTGTCTATTCAATTTCTACTTTTTAACCACATCTTTTTGTATACTAATATATTTGTAATGCGTGTTTTTTCAATCATATGTGATCTGTCTATCAATATGAATCTTATTTAAAACATATTAGGTTCATATTTTAAATAATTATTAATAATAATAAAACAACATTTTATGTATCACATTATGGCATATTAAAAACTTATTAGATGGCATTACATTTACCCTATATTATTAGCCTTAAACGTAATTACTTACGATGAAAATTACGTTTTAAATATTCTGCTCCTCAAACAGATTGCTTATTGTTAGACCGTCAGTCCATCAAGGAAAAAAAAAGGACCAATCCTACTCAGTATAAATTGAGTAAGGGCTGATTATTTATTGATAGGTTTTTCAGAATAAGAGCGGCTTATTAACTATAAAATTAAAAGACCAATAAAGTTGAAAAAATACTGATTAGTTAATTATACTTAGTATGCCATCTGATCTGATCTAAAAGTTTCCGAAAGTGGTAATACCACAGCGCCTAGAACTCAGTAGGTTCTTTGTACTTTCTCTTGTAGGCGTGAGATTAACTGCGTCGTCCTGTCAATTGATGTAATATAGTTAACGACGTCTTTATGTGGAATCTTATGGAGGCTAGTTTGTGCTCAGAATAGAGTAAGAGCGGGACAATCGCAAAGCATATGTTCCACTGCCTCATTTTCTTGTTCACAGCCACTGTAGATTTCTGTATCAGTTAAATCCACTTTATATAGGTTTCCTCGTAGCCCGCAGTGGCCAATAGGCCTTTTCATCATGTGACAAGCGCAAGCGCAGTCGCCATGTTGCAATGGCGGCAATTCAAAAGTTTCGTACTGTTTTGATCGACAATGGCTCGGAATGCAGTATTATCTCCCCAATTAAATAATTTACTGGAAAAAATCGTTGATGTTGCTTCACTGATTTATAATTCAGTTGAAGCTCATAATTGTACGCAATTAAAAAGGTAGCTTAAATGTCATGGACGTCTTTAAAAAGGAAAAAGAAGTGAGCTGATTGAGAGGTTAGGCATCATTACTTCTTTACTATACAAAAAGTACCTATAATTTTATTCTAATTAGGCCTACCACATATATACAATTGTTATATTAATTAAATTGCATGTAGCTTTATTAAAGTTTTAAAAGATATTAATTTGTTTATATTATTATTAAGGGTACATTTGTGGAAATTTATTAAATAATCTTATAAATACCAAATAACAATATTCTAAAATTAAATAAATAACTTAATCTATATTTAAACATTATAAACTTCATCAAGTCCTAGGTCTTCCTGGATTGTTCCTAGGACCGATGCTGCATTACCCCGTTGCACAGCTAAACCAATTCTTTGGATGATGAAACTTCGAGATTTTTTGCATTGTATTTTTTTGCAAATTTCATTAATAAAACCCTTAGCCTCATCACCCAAAGGACCAAAAGTTTCAACAGCAAAAGGAATGAAGATAAAGCGTTCTTCAAGCTCTTTATATTTCAGATGTTTTTTATTCTCGGCAATACGAGCAGCCGCACCTACAAAATAAGAAGTTTTTTTCCAGATAGGATTTTGCAAGTGTATGGCTGCAAGTAGCGTCCCAAAGTAATTGTTTTCCATATTTCCAGGGAATTAAGGTCATTCCATCTACCCGTTTTCCATCGCTTCTGCAAACTCCAAGAGGCTATAATACAGAAGGATTTTCAGCTAAAATCAGAGCTCTTTTGATAATGTCATTTATCTGACTGTGTCTAGAAGAACGCCCTGCGCTTTTTTTGCAGCTTAACCCATGTAGGCCATAAATATCAGCATTTTCGCCGCAAACGCAGGTGTGCTCTCCACACACAGGCAGACCAAGTCTGAGAGCGATGGAAATATGGAATGTTTTGTTGTCTAACAAATTTCCCAAGGACGAAGATGGAAGTGCGTTAATCCAAGCATTACTTTCGGGGCCTGAAGAGCAAGTAGACGTGCCTTATCTTCACTTGTCTGGCACATGTTTGTAATATATTTGTGACGAGCTTGGCAAATTAAAAAGTCAAAATCTTTCTGTTTTTTGGTAATTCTTGTGGTTGATTTTGAAGATTGCAAACAGATAACCATCTTACAAAACAATTGCTGAAATCATTATCTACTGTCGCAAGAATATAGGAAGGTAAAATTTTGGAAAGTAAACCTGACACGTCATTGATTGAACCTAAAAAGGCAGAAATAGACAGGGTGGATGTATCTCTTATTCCAAGACCTCCAAATTTTACTGGAAGAGTGCTTTGTAACCAAGAATTTAATTTAATATCACAATTTGTTATGTCTTGAACTAAACTTTGTAATACATTATCAAAATTACAAAGTATTAAATTGTATTGTATTTAAATGATTTATAGCGTGTACCACTCTTACATACTTCATAACAACACCTCTTCTTCGTTCCTTTTCGTACTGATATCATTATAATAATCGATTAAAAAACCTATTTGCTAATTAAGGCACTTTTTTCTTTATTTTCGTATTTCTTTTCTTCAATAACTATACTTTCTTTAGTATTTTTTTTATTTTAATTATGTGTTTAGAGGCCCTTTAACATGCTTATTAACAAAAAACAGTACGAAAAAAATGGCTGATACTGACGCATGCGCACAAGAAAAATTGTGATGAAAAGGCCTATTAGAACACCCGTTAATATTCGGAGGTTCCTTCTGGACATCGTAAGGTATATCTTCGCTATTTTCTTGTCCGGATAGTTTAGCAGTATTTTTGCAAGGTTATAGTTTGTAGTTTTATCTCATTTTTGTTTAAACCAACGTTGGGATTATACTTTTATGATGTCTGTTATTGCTGCTGTTGTCAAGGTGGTTGCGGGACCGACAAGCTTTCGTCCTGCAGCTGCCCTGGCGGAGTCAGCAGTATAATTACCTTTAGGTATGTCATGCTCCCTGATCCAGCTTAAAATGACCACGGTATTTTGAGAGATATTAGTCAAGGCATGGTGATATCCTAATACAAGTCCTGAAGTGATATGTGGTCTCTTCTTCAGGGCTTGTAGTGGTTGTCTAGTATAGTTGGTAATGTTGCGTGAGCCGTTGTGATTATAGCCGTCAATTCAAATTGAAGGGCGCTGGGTTCGGCACCCATTTTGCAGCCGATTTTCAGATGTAACGTTGGTGAGTATATGCCACAGCTTGTACCCACCTTGGTCTTTGAGCTCAGATTTATAGTTTTTTTAGACTCGCACTATTTTATGTTGTAGTATGCCATCTAATCGATAAATACCTGATAAATACCCTTTCTAACACTATAATTTAGTACAATTCTTCTTAAATTTGTATTTTTTCAACAAAAATTAAGGTTGAGTTTGGCCCTTAGGACGACAGACAGACCTAAACGTATGCCGATAATTTTTGGCTATATTCTTTTTCATTAAATTTCGTTTTATTTGGATGTTAATCTTATTTTAAATTATTCCAAGATAGCTATGTTTTGAGACTTTTTAAGTCTAATAAGTTAATAAATCGCCGTTATCCCGTAAATTGTATCACACAGTAGCAGAGTGAAAAATCACTATTTGAAGAGACATACTGGGTACGATTGCTTCCTTCTTTCTTTGATGGGCTGTCGGTCTATGTGATCAAAGAAAAAGGTACAACCAAATTCCGGTTTATATTGAACACTCCCCCACCCTAAACGTTTTAAAATATAAATAATAGCTATTTAATAAATAAGGGTATTAATATAGTTATTAAGGTATCAAGGGTATTATAAGGATCATAACGCTTGAGGTCGATGATGTGTTTAAATGATGGTGTGTTTTAAATAACGCCCTTCGGTAATATTTTGTATTTAACTGACTTTGACATAATGTTATTATTTGTCAAATAATATACCAGTCGGACATTAACGGATTTTAATGATCGGGGCCACTTAATGCGCTTGATATGGTGGCGCGTTAAGTGTTGAGATCACTAATCGCCAATTAATACCAGAGTTAGTTACAATACTTATTAGGCCATAGTATTGTTATTAAACTGTTAAAACAATAATTGTTCTTATTTTTTTTAATGTGTTTCAGTTTTAGGCAACCAACTTAACAAATGTTTTAGTTATTCGAATGACCAGGTGATAATAAATAGATGCAATGTTCGTTATGTGTGGTTTAGTGACCTATACTATAATCGTTTATTAATAATCTATTAATGATGACTTTTTATGTATATGTTGTAAATTCGCCTAAATAATCGATCGCCGAAAAAAAGCCTTCAGTTATTACACATCTTCAATAAATAAATAATGTATTACTTTTTTACAAACAATACATGCCTTAAATAGGTACTAAAAAATATGTTTTATATTGATTGGGTAATTTAAATAATTCATGCCCCTTAATAATGGATAAGTAGAATCGATAGATTGCTTATACAGCTGTATAACCTAAATTATATATACAAGCTGTAAACATTTTTTTGTTTTATTTTATTTGCCTAAAATATTCTTGTTTTTTATTAATGTAATCTATAATTTAAATTAATTACATTAATTTATTATATTACAAAATTTATATATTAAAAAAACTTGTCGCGAGATTATTTATATATATATATATATATATATATATATATATATATATATATATATATATATATATATAATATATATATATATATAGTGAGTTTGATTTAATTTATGGTTAATTCTCTTCTTCTTAGCACATATAAGTAAAAGCTTATTTTTAAAAGTTTTTTTTAAATTTATATTTAATTCTTGTTTTTAAGCTTATAGAAGGGAATTTGCCATTTTAATTATCCTTTGTACAAAATAAGTCAAAATGCCAGGGTATAATGAATTAAATTGCTTTTATTTAAAACATATGTTGTTAATTTACTGTAAAACAATGATAAATTATAGGAATACTTTTAGATGCCACAATGTACCTTTAAGCAAATATCTTTTAAAATTTATTTTTCAAAATTAGACTTTAATAACAAAGTAAGCGATATATGAGCACGCGTCAAAATTTTATGATAAACTTTATTATATATATATATATATATATATATATATATATATATATATATATATATATATATATATATATATATATATATATATATATATATATATATTTTTTGGCAGTAAAATTTACATCGCAGTCAAATTTTCTTGCCTGGGAATAGGCTTCATAAAATATTCTGTCTGATCAACTGATCTTCTATCTTAGGATTTATAACAAGACAAATCACACCAGTTAAAGTCGATTTAACGCAATCTACCTATTAATACTAAAAGAATAAAAAGTATACAACAGAGCCAAAAGCTTTTATAAACGGTGTTATAAAGATGATATAGATTTTTTCAAGGTATTTTTGTATTACTTGGTTAGGTTTACAGAATAATTATAAGAAATGTAATAAGCACTTTTTGTTTTATAAAAATGTGCGCTTTTTTTGTGTCGAGCACTTATGGTTGCTATAAGAATGTTTTAAAGGGAATAATTATTGTGGAGCCTAAAATCTCTTACATACAGAGTGTTTTTAAAATTGAATGTCAATATTTGAGGAAGCAATATTTGGGTTCATTTTGGGAAGAAAACTTCATATTAACGTATGTCCTAAACGTCCTAATTTTTGAGATACAGGGTGGTAAAATTTTCAAAAATAAATCATTTATTATTTATATCTGTAATACCTCTTTAGATATTTTAATAAAACTTGGCATACATGTACTATGTATCAAGAGGCATTTTTTATTGTACCACATTTTTTTAATTTCCACCAGTGGCGTTCGTAAGGAATTTGACCTCTTTATTTTGCAGACATTAATGGTACGCCACTGATTTCTCTTAAAATAAAAATTATTTTTTAAATCCCCAATCATTTTTAAGCAAAGTTGATTACCTGATTTTTTTTAATCCGAAGCACGGTTTTCGCTTAAAAAAATAAAAACTGTTTCTTTGCATGGTCATAACAATATCGGTAAACAACATGATCATGCAGACAAATATCTAGAATTAATTTTTCACGGTGAAAACCATGCGTCGGGCTGTAAAAATTATGAGCAGATTTGATCTCTTGATTTTTTTGTCCGACGCAAGGTTTTCACCTAAAAAAATAAATCTAGATATTTCTCTGCATGGTAATATTGTTTACCGATATTGTTACGATCATGAAAAAAACAGTTTTTAATTCTTTTAGCGAAAACCTTGCATCGGATTGAAAAAAAGCAAGTGATGAACTTTGCTTAAAAATGATTGAAGAGTTTAAAAATAATTTTTATTGGCAGTCATTGTTTAGTCCTTCATTACAATATTCCAGATATTTTCGTTGAAAATCCAACAATAAAAAATATGTTGAAACCTGTCCAGTTTTTTTCGATAAAATTCCATATCGCGAATTTTGTGATTAATCGGTTAATTTTTGTACCGTGAATTTTTCACAGACTAAAGGCGTAATCATTTTATGATGGCTAATCTTTCTAACTTTAAAATTTAAGACACCCTAAGATTAATTACAAGTTTAATTACGTGGCCTAGATATTATAAGAATTTAATAAGATGAGCCCCTTAAGTAGGTATTGTAAAACCAAAAGCTTTTAAAAATTGACAAAGGGGATGGATGAAAAGCAGGTCAAAGACAAATTAAAGTTTTTGTTGCAAGCTAGTAGGTATTAAAATGCGTTTTAAGAGCTGCTTCTGTTAAGCACTACGGTTTCTAAGAAAAACTATTAATTACTTTTTTTAATGAATAGTTAATTCTACCACACCACTGTACATTAAACTTCGATATAGTTCAAGAGATAATATTTTATGTACCAACAAAGGCATATTAAGTTTCCATTGTTTTGTTTATGGTATATTTTAAAATAAAAATAATAGGGCGTCGCCTTTTTTAACACAATGTGCAACAATTAACTATACTCTAAAATAGGTAGGTAGAACGGTAGGTTTAAAGTGAGTGGCTTTTTACGCCCTCCACTGCGACCGCTCGGTCTATTGTGGCTCACACCTTTTTATATTTTACCCAATAGGATCGGACTTCCAATGAATCCGATACCAGATTGGAAGAGAGTTCTTACATCTCCTCTTACTCGTGTCGGGACCGGACACGAGCACAATGTGTTCTGATGTGTTCTGGTGTCCCTGACTCCTGGAGAGTATGACGAGCAGACGATTACATCCGTCATGCCCTCCTCTCCCGGTCTAGTGACGTGGGTAACTACCAGGTCCTTGTTACAGGAACCAGATGTTCTTTCTGAGGCCGCATCTCCACCCTAGCCTATGAAAACGGTCCTATCCGCTTTCTGCTTAAAGCCAAGGAACCCTTATTCCTATAAAGGCGGTTCTATCCGCCTTCTGTTTGGATTCAGGCACCTGTTGTTCGGGATGGATTAGCCCTTCCCCGTGAAACAGGCGTCGGTGATTTCAAGGGCACCTTTCGAAACGTATTCACCCGTTTCGGTCGGCGCACCTTTATCTGCTTGTGACCTTGAGTGGCACCTCTCGAAACTGATCTATCCGTTTCGGTCAGCGCACATTTGTCACTTTTTTCCTATGAAAGCGGTTCTGTCCGCTTTCTGTTTGGAGCTAGGGAAGTAATAGTCCACCACGGCAGAGCCCCGCATTATCGCAATAAGGCTAGATACTCTGAGAGGTCGCCCTGTATCTCAGAGGCATTGTTGGAGACACCTGTTTAAGGCACAGGATTTCATACACTTAACAGCACGGTATGCTAACACCTTGAGTTAAGCCTTGTGTTCATCTTAGCTTCGGATCCCGTTCCATACGCTCGCTAAAAGAGTTGCCGATAACCAGCAACTCAAGCGCATGTTCCAAAAGATCCTACTGGGCCCAACCACGACGACGACGTACAATTACAATAGCTTACAATCAAACTTAGTATTTTTAAAACAAACATAGAACCCCTGACCACCATATTTCTACTAATGTAAAAGTTTTAGTGTGTATAATATTTTAGACACTATTTTTAAAAAAACTCTAAAAACGTTCTAAAAATTGTCATTAGCGATTGAATGTATCGATGGAACTTAAGTTTAAAGAAATGCAAGCAGTAAGTTTTCCCAGACAGGTATCCTTACATTCCAGGTATACCGTTAGTACTTAAAAAGTATTTAAATAAAAATAAATTTTAATTACCGATTTTTATACAAAAATTTTGCAGAAATCTTTACATATTGTCCCTCCGGAAGAAAAGGGACAGAGATCAAAATATGCAATTTTTGAGTAATGTACAAAACTTTTGAAAAATGTGATATACCCTGTATAAGTCACAAACGCTAATATTTATTTTCACTTCCTGTCTACGTAAAAAAAGCTGTAAATAAGCATGCACGCTTACACAGTTTCCCTTGAATAACAAAAGGGATTAGGAAGTCTTCGTTCAATTAAACCACTGGGTTTATTTTTGTAAAGGAAGCAGTCCTAAAAAAAGAAAAAAGAAAGAACCAGAGTGTGGTGTAAAAAACGAAAGACCTATTATAAGATATGCTCAAAATGGCTTCTAGAGAATTCAAAAATTTACTTAATATGAGAACAAATGTAATAATTACCTGTTAAAGATGATTTATCTTGAACTAAAAGATCACAGATTCACTTTTTACTTTTAGTCTAGCAAATTAGTTTATCCTGAGCTTCTAGGTTGAAAATGACCAAATTACAAGAACTTTAAGCCTTTTATAACCCTTATTACCGGAAGAAACAAAACGTATATGACATAAACAGTAAATTATTATATCAACTGTCAAAGTTTAGACTTAGGTTATTACCCTACTGATACGGTTTCTGGAAGTAGATTTTAAAATGTAAAAATACCACTTAAATTAATGAAACACTTATTTTTTAATTTACAAGGTCGAATTGCCAAAATTTAAATACATTGTGTGTAAAGAATTTTAAAATATATATTTATAATTGCCATTTAAAAAAAAATAGTTTTAACCTATTCTATTTCATTAATTACTTATACAACTGTATGCAACCAACCATACTTGGTAGGGCAAACCGATAAAGCGCCATCTATTTACCTGAACTGAAATTGTAAAGTTTTTATATTATAGAAACTATTCACACAAGTAGATATAATAAAATCTTAAGTGACCATTGGGTTGCTTGGAATTTAAAAGAAACGACAAAGATTGTGAGGTATTGACTGATTCGGGCAAAACGAAACGTTACAATATGTTTTTAAATCGACTCTATTTAAAAAATAAAATGTATTCTATACTTAAGTAACAGTATGGTTATACTCCAAGATCAACAAGGAATTAGGAGCTGGCATCTATGGAGACAAGCGTAGAGAAAAGATAACCTTAAGTCTTGGTCAGCACGCCACGGTTTTCCAAGCGAAAATCGCAGCAATAATGCATTGTGCCGTGCTGATTAAAGAAAAAGGGTGTAAAGGAAAAAACATCGTCATTTACTCAGACAGCCAAGCGGCCCTGAAGGTCATCAGTCCTTCAAAAGTTAATTCCTAGTGGGGGGCTGTATACAGGCCCTGGATAAAGTCGGCTTGGCAAACAAACTTACGGTAGCCTGGGTACCAGGCCACGAGGGCCACCCAGGTTACGCAGAGGCCGACGACCTAGCCAAAAGAGGATCAGCTCCTTAAAGCTTCTATCAAGAGCTGGATCCACAGAGAGTTTTAAAGCTGGTTGTTACAAACACCAGGACAACGGCTGGCAAAGCAGTTCATTAAGACCTGCTCGGCCAAGTTTACCTCGGATCTACTGAGCCACAGTCGTAAGGATAACGGTGGGTCAACTAACAGGACATTGCAAACTCAAGAAGCACCTGGAAAGAATAGGCCTGGTGGAGGATAGCCTGTGTAGGTTCTGCCAGGAGGCTGAAGAAACAGCCGTACATGTGTGGTGCCACTGTGAAGCACTATGTAGGCTTAGGTTTACTAGGCTTGGTAAGGAAAAGCCAAAACCAGCAAGATATATGGAGTAGCCAGTGTCAAGACTCTGGAGTCTAGTTAAGAAGACGGGCCTGGACAAGGTACTCTAAAGAACGATATGAGAAACCACAATAAGTTTAAATGAATTGGCTAAGGTTTATTGGTAAGGACTAATTAGTACCTTTTTAATGTAATGGGCTAAAAAGAATATAAACATATAAATTTTAAATAATAACATAAGTGTTTTAATAACATTTTTGGTTAAATCGCAAGAGGGTTTCTTAATAAGCAAATTGATACTAACTCACTTCTTTTAGCTTTGTTCATTTGTAACTTTTATTCAAATACTTTTTTTGTGTCTTGAATTTTAGCTTTTAATCCCTATATTACAATACCTTAAAAAAATGTTTACGAAGGGACAGAAAAAATATATTAATCCATTAAAAAAAATTGAAGCATCTCTCCACAAACTCCGAATCCTTTAAAAAGGACCATATCCGAAAAAGAAACTCCACAAGACGATAAAATTTCTTAAGCCGCTGACAAATTATCCGAATAATGCTCGTTTAGAGTACATCAAACCGAGCAGTTAATAATGCGGGGGCACTCAGACCGACTAACGAAATAATAATGTAGTGAGGCGGCAGTTTTCCGTATAATTAAGTCCCTGGGCATCAATCAAAATAAGGTCAGATTCCTTGGATTCATCGCCTTTTCTCGCAGGATGTTGCCTGTCTTTCATTATATCCAATTCTTTCTTGTTTCGGCTCTTAGAAAAATAATTTTTGGATTAAATGCTTATTTTTCAAAACTATAAATAAAGTCTATTTCCTTTCATTGGTGTTATAATAAAAGAATTATTTTTATAGGATTATCGCTAGTTTATAACCAGATACAGTGATTTTTGGATATTACCCAAAAAATACACAAAAATATAAAAAACACAATTAAAACAACTGCACCTAAACAAATTTAATAGTTATTTATGATATAAGTGTTAAAAGAACAATTTTAAGGCACGAATGTGAAAGTTTGCAGAATGAGCAAAGCGAGTTCTGCAACCCACATGAGTCCCTTAAAACGTACTTTTAACACACATATTATACAATATTTTTTCTACAAACGCAATAATGCAGTTAAAAATTAAATATTTTAAAAATTGGAAAATATGGTTTTACATAGCATCGTATATAAAAATTATTGAAGTTGGCATTTATTAATGAATTCTAACAACCGTTGTTAATGCTCGTTGGTTACGGCATGTTTACTTTAAATTTGACACATCGTGTCAGTTTTAGCTCGTTTTAGTTTTTACTTAAAATCAACTTGAAATGGAAGAAAATGTAGGAAAAAGTATTGGTTGCATCGATCCATTTAAAGAGATAGATGAAGCGGCCAGTAGAGCATCGCTGGATTTACTGCCCAGTAAATCTCGTATACAATATCAATTAATATAAATGTTAGTAAATAAATAAACGTTGACCTTTCCTTTAAAAATTTGACATTTCACTTTTTATACTAATGCTTTAAAATGTTACCTTAAGGCACTATTGCTTCAAAGTAACATTTTTAAGGCATAGTGTTAAAAATTGAATTTTTAACACGCTTGTAGAAAAAATTATTTCTTAAAAACCGTTCACTTGCTCATGTGAAAAAAAGCACATCCTAGAAGCAAAAATGTAAAATAATATATAAATACAATAATTTATTTTAACCATAACACATACTTTATTTTGTACATAGAGAGTTAGCATTGTTACTTATTAAACACTAAACTCGTAGGCGTTTAATCCAAAATAACTAGCAAATTTAGAAAATTTATTATATTTTACTGAATTAAAGAAAACATTTTTTGCTTTTCTTGTTAGTAAAATTAACCCAGGATCAAGGATGCATTTCTGTAAAACTATTTTTTGAAGCAATGTTTTAACAAGAGGTTTTTACAAAAAAAAAAAAAAAAAAAATTACTATGTTTTGCCTAGAAGTTTATTATTTTAAGTCCTCTTTAGATCCGGTCCTCAAAATAAATTTATTTAAAATTATTTTCATGAAATTATTTAAAAAGTAAACTATAAAAAGTAGACAATATATATATTGTCTATGTTTTTATTAGCATTTAGGTTCACAAACGTTTTTATGGTAATAACTAATAACAATGCAACGTAACTATGCTAACTATTAAGTCGTCAACGTCATCAACTGAATCGTTTAAAAGTCGATCTATAACTGGCGGTTTCAAGGATTATTTTTGCCTTTTATGGCAACGTGAAAAATTCTGAAATATTCTGGATAAATTATGTTAATACAGGAAGCAAGAAAAGTGCAAAATAGCGCTCTCAGAACCCTTTAAGCGGCCTAAACACATGCAGGCAAGCCCGCGCGCAAGTGCGTCCAGGTAAGTCCGCGAGCAAGTGCGAAACGAATTGCGGCCACACACTATTCAGGTAAAACGTTGAGGTTTTAACGTCAGTTGCATATAATTTCTCTCAACTTCTCAAGTAAAATTTTGTATGCCTCTTCTTTTAATATTTTATTGGAATACTCTTTTGATTTTATCTTCCACAAGCACGGGTTGTCTTTATATAATTCTATGAATTTCCTCATAATGTCTTCGTGTTTCTTTGATAGTCTAAAATTTGCCATTTTTTTCAACGACTACCTATTTTGCCACAAAAATCACGTAAAAACAGTCTTGGCGCGAACAAAAACTCACCAGTTGGCCTTCGCACTTGCTCTAAAAATCACCGGAATCTGATTCGCTTCGAGCCGCGTTTGGAACTGAACGCGCCGTCAGTTTTGACACATACACTTTCGCACTTACTCGCGTATCTCGACCTGTACAGGCAAGTCTTAACACTTACCTGCATGTGTATAGGCCTCTTTAGAATTGCCGTGGGAATTGGGAAGATCCAAGGTGATTTATTTAAATAAGTTATTTATTAAGATAAATTATTCTAACTTCCCATAATTCTATAAAGTAAACACATATTTTGTAAGTTCGTAACATTGCTTTCTTTCAAGTTCCCGGTCTTGATAGCCGCACAGCTGTTTTAGATGTACTATTGAAGTTCTTGGATTGTATAACCAAACTTTTTTACCGACCATGAATCCCTTATTGCTTAGCTAGTGGTTAGCTTTTAAGTGATAGCATAGCTTATTACGAACCTCTTCGTAAATATTTTGCAACTGTTTACTGAGCTGGTTGCCCAGGCTAGATAAAAAAAGTGATAAAAAGTTTAGCAGATATCGTAGATTTTTTTTTTAAATATGCGTTATTTAACCACCTTGTTAGATCAACTCGTAAAAAAAATATTAAAAAATAAGTGATTTCAAATGTTTATAACTATAATTATGGCTATTTTTTAAACAGCATTTTCAACAACAATTTTGAAATAAATAATAATTTTTTTTGTATAAATTCCTTCTAAGTTAAAGCCTTCAAGAAACTATTTTACTTTTAAAAACCGTTCTAGGATTATTTTCTGGGCAACAACAGTTATTTAAATAATTTGTCTCTGGGATAAACAATTAACTTACTTCATAAATTATAACACCGATATGGCCGAAATTTTGCATACTTATTAATACCAATGATGCCCTTATTTATACTGATTGTAATAGTAATAAGCATTTATTAAATATTGCTAAAAAAACCCGTGTTAAGCTTAATTGTTTATTAATTTCAATTTTAAAAAAATTAAATTGAAGTTTTTTTTATGCTTTAAAATCTATAATTTACTGTTTATTTTTAAAATTTAAAACTTTCAGATATCTAATAAACTTTTTTTTACGAACCTGCCTAAACACCAGTGGCGCCTCTCTTGTTAGTTTTGTAAGATCGTACGTGAGCACGAGCTGCTAATAAACATTCATTTTAATACTGACTCACGAATCATGTAATCTTTTAATAATTATTTCTTTGTAATCTTTGCAAATATTGAAACAATAATTGAGTCAAATATAAATTTTTGTTCGTTTTGCGTTTTTGGCGAAAATATAGAGAATAAAGTTTCCTATCGAAGTGACATATTTTGAGGTTAAAAACTTAATTTATTAATATGTTTTTTAAATCTTAATTTTAATATTATTTTTTAGGTTTCTGTCCACAACTTTTTTCAGATGCAATTTTAAAAATAAGCCTGCTGGATGTAGTTTCATTAAAATTTTACAGATATATAATTTTTTTAAATTTACAAAATTCCATCAATTTGTTAGGTTATTTATTGACTATGTAAAAAAAAAGGTAGAACAACATTAAAAGAGTTTTATTATTTCAAATGTTCAATGGACCCTTAAATATTAAAAACATAATTTTTTCGATATGAATTAAAGTATAGGTTATTGCTTTACAAAAAAAAAACCGTCATCATGTACTTTAAAATGATTTTGGTAAAAGCCTAAGGATTTGCAATTTTAAAAATAAGCCTGCTGGATGTAGTTTCATTAAAATTTTACAGATATATTTTTTTTAAATTTTACAAAATTCCATCAATTTGTTAGGTTATTTATTGACTATGTCAAAAAAAAAGAGGTAGAACAACATTAAAAGAGTTTTATTATTTCAAATGTTCAATGGACCCTTAAATATTAAAAACATAATTTTTTCAATATGAATTAAAGTATAGGTATTGCTTTAAAAAAAAAAACCGTTATCATGTACTTTAAAATGATTTTGGTAAAAGCCTAAGGATTTGTAATAATTAAGATATTAATTTTTAGAGTGGGCTACTTTCATCGTTTTTTTTTTTAATTTTTAACGTTTAACAAAAAAAATAATTAGTTAAAAACGTACATTAAGTGCACCATCAAAATGTTGTTTTACACTAGTTTGATATATAGCTTGAGCTTTTGTTAAACCAGTACTTCCAAAATTCCATTGTTTAACATTTTTTACATGGTTACTTAGGAATAAATTCTCACCTTTTTTATCAGCCGTAAATCTGGGACATTTATTTTTTGAAACCCACTCTTTATAATTACAATGTTTGACATTTTTTATTTTAATAATGAATTTATAACTATTATAGCTATCAGTATAAAATTCAAATTGTCTCACATATTAAACGCTAGATTTTGCCACCATAAGCGCTAGTGTATATTTACAAGGTCATGCAGGTTCTTGATAATCTTCTGCGAAACCTCCGTTGGTAGAAGGTCGTTCAGAAAGTCAACTGGACGCGACTACGATGATTGTACCTTGGAGGTCCTGCATTTTACCATACATGTTTATAGGGAAAAAAATCTTATTTTGACGTCAAAATACGTCTCTAAAATATTTGTGCTGGTTTTTAAAACACCCCGTATAATATTACTAAATTGTTTACCACTTTAACCTAAGTAAACATAAAACTTTCCTCGTGGGAAAAATAAATCTAAACTTATCATCGCAGATATTTCCAAACGTCGCTCCCCATTGTTCGATATGAATTTCAAGTTGCCATATTTAAAAAAAACCCCGGGGGAAAAGCGGTCAAGAAACAATAAAAAGCTTTCGGTCTGGAAGTTTTTGGGGAATAGGATATTAGCAGGATAGCATCCTGTAAAGTTCCTGGAACAGATTGTAGTGTTTCGAAATTTAATTTAAAACTTTGCCCAAAATTTAAGAATATTTTTTACTTTTAGATAAAAAAAGGGAACTATCAAAAAAAATCCAATAATGTTTTTTTTAATTTACTGATTATGGCTTTGTAGGGTTTATGTTATACATGGATTTTAAACACCTAATAATAAAATAAAACATATACCTAATAAAAAAAAACTTATAACAAAGTATTTTTTTCTCTGCTTTATTTATTAAAAAATAAGTGTTTAAAAAAACCGTTTTTTTTTTCAAATCTAAAAAAAAAAGCTTTTTTTAAACTAAAAAAAAAACGAAAAAACGTTTTTTTTTCCAAAAAAAACGATCAATGGAAAAATTTAGTTTTTTTTCTTTTTAAAAAACATTTTTGTTTTTTTGGGGAATTTTTTTAAGTATTTTTTTTATGTTATTTATAAATTTCTAGTCATTTCCCCAAACCCCCAATGTGAGGACAATATATTTCCACGAAAAAAGTTTTGATAGTGAGAGTTTTGGGGGAAAAAAAAAAATTAAATAAGTTTTAGGTTGTTTATTTTATTTTTTTTAATTATTAAGATTTTTTTTTTAATTTTTTTTAAATTTTTTTTTGTGATGTTTTTAACAGTGTTTATAAATTTTTCTGTTTTTTTAAATATTTTGTTAAAAAGTTAAAAATTTAATTGAAATTAATTTTTTTAAATTTGGGGTTTTTTTTGCCTTTGGAAAAAAAACCCGGTTTTTCAAAAAAAGGAAAAAAACTTTTTTTCCAAAAAAAATTTTTTTATGGTTAAAAACTGTATTAAAAAATATGGTCATAAACAGACAAAAACCAAAAATTCTTTTTTAAATACTTTTTGATATTTTTAAATTTTAAAATTTTCTGTAAAAATCTTGGTTTACTTTAATTTATTATTACTATATTAATTTTAGAACTTTAACTTTTTAGAACTATACATTTTTATTTTAATTTTTTTTAAATATCTTTTTTTTTTTTAATAATTCCACCTTCAGTTATTGGCTATTTCACTTATTTTTAAATTGGGGGAAAAAAAACTTTTAAAATTTTTAGTTTTTGTCCCTTTTGTCTTTTAGAACCCTTGGTAAATCTAATATTTTTTTTATTTCGAATATAATTTTATATTTTTTAAATTTCATTTCTTTTTTTTTTTTTTTATTTTTTTTGGGAGTTGTTTAATTTTCTTTTTTTAAGGCATTCCAACAAAATTTTTTTATCTTGTTGCTTCAAGACTTTGTTTTCATAACCATAAGAAAAAAAGGCAAAAAAGAATTTGGTCAAATGAATAGTTAATTTTGAATTTTTACCTGAATATGATATAATATCATCACTCAGCAAGAAAAGTGACATAAATCATTAAATTCTTTTTTATTATGTGCTAAACAGCGGCGTAGCGGGGTCTGTAAAAGTGGGAGAGACCGTAAAATTTTTAAATAATTTAAAAAAAAAAAAAACTTTTTAAAATAAAAAGAAATAATAACAAGTATAAATACACAAATTTTATTTTTAAACATTAAAAACCTTAAGAATACAAAACCTAACTTGCAAATAAATATAAATATTTTAATAAAATATCATTCATCGATTTTTGTTTCCAGCAAATATTTTGTTGCCAACCTTCTTTGGTCATTAACTTTAAAGAATTTTCTCATTCCAAATACATCAAAGCTAACCCTGTTAATCTTTCTTTTCCCATTGTGTTCCTGAGGTAATCTTTTAAAATTCTGAACGTTGAGCAAAATCTCCCCGCTGACGCCGAACTAGTAAAACTTATAAAAGTTGTTTATATAATTTGCTTCTTCTTTCTTAAAGGTATTTTTTTCCCGAAGACAGTTCTTTTGAAAAAAATTAAAAGGATTCTTTTTTTAAAAATTTTTTTAAACCCCATAACATTGAGTGGGAAAAAAAATTTATATAAAATCTTCAACAATAGAAAAAAAAAACGTTTTCATTATTCTTTTTTTTTTTTAATATTTTTTATCTGGGGGAAAAACATTCACATCAACCCAATGTAAAATTTTTTTAAAAAATTTTTTTTTATAAAAAAGATCATTAAACAAGCGTTGTTATAATTTCAAATGACTGAACATTGCTTTTCTTTCAAAAAAATTGTCAAATAATGAGTGGTGGTGACTAATTTTTTTGGCAAAATAACAGTGACACCCAGTATAATTTAAGACAAAAGGAAGAACAAAATTATTAACTTTAAAGGTTTTAATGCTCCTGGATCAGCTCCCCTTTGCGTTATTTGTTTCAGGTGAAACAATAAATTTTAAAATTAACGGGGAATTAAAAATTTTTGAAAGAGAAAAGGGGAAAATTACTCTTTTGGTTTTCAATGGTTTACAATTTTTTTTAAATGGAAAAAATTAGTGGTACAAAAAGAGGAGGGGGGCCCCCCCTGGTGCTATCACTATTCAGGCGTTCCCCTCTTTAAAAAAACAAAATTTTTTTTTTTTTGTTTTTTTAAAATTTTAAATCATTTTTTTTTTCCTATATCAATTCCAAAAAACTTCAAATTTTTAAAAAAAATTTTTAAAAAAAAATTTTTAAATTTTTTTTGGGATTTTTTAAAAAAAACCTACAAATTGGGTTTTTTTTATTATAACTAAATAAATATTGCATTTAGGCGAAAAGGTTTTTAATTTTAAATTTAAAAGGGTTTTTAAAAAAGTATAGCCGATTCACACTGTATAAACATTTTTGATAAGATAAAAAAAAAAGGAGATATAAATAAATTTGTAATTTTGACAAAAAATTTTAGTCCAAAATTTTTTTTTTTGTTTTTTAATTATAAATCATTTATTTTACCTAAAAAAAATTTCCCCCAAAAACTTCAAATTTGAAAAAAAAATTTTTTAAAAAAATTTTTAAAAATTTTTTTTTAGGGTTTTTTTAAAAAAAATCCAAAAATTTTTTTTTTTGGGGATTATAACTAAAAAAATTGCTTTTTAGGCGAAAAGGTTATATAACTTTAATTAAAGGTCTTGTAAAAATGTATATTTTTTTTTAAAGTTATGTGTTTTTTTTTATAGTTTTTGAGTTTTTGGGTTTTTTTAAAAAAAATCTAAAATAACCCCCTTTTTGATTTTTTTTTTTTGACACCCACCAAAAAATTTTTTTTGTGGAGCTGTGTTTTTTTTTAAAGATAATTGGCTAGTGTATGTAAGGAAGTTTTAAATACTATTTTTTGCGTCTATTACGAAAAATTTAAAATTAGCCAAAGGCCTAATGTAAAAAAATTTTTAGCTTTTTTAAAAAATTTTTAAAAAGGGAACTTTAAAAGATAAAAAAACCCCGGGAAAGGGGAAAGGGTTTTTAAAAAAAAAATAAGCCCGATGGGCATTGGCAACTTAATTAAACCTATCGGAATTTTTACCACCGAAGCCAAAAATAAAAAGAATGTAAATAGGGTTTTAAAAATGCCCTTTTTTTTTTTCCCCTCCGACTGGATTTAGAATAAATATGTAATAAAACTTTTGACGGTGCATTTTTTTCTTTTTTTTCGGCATTTTATTTTATTACCCGCGATGTTTCTATGATGCATTTTGCAATTTTATTTGAAGTTTGGTGGTTCCGTGTTTATTTTAACAAAGCGATTTGTAACTCTAGAACATAAATATATGCCTTTTTTCATATTATATTGTCGCTCCGGAAAAAAAAATCCTATAATTTTTGCGTTATATGTAAAAAAAATAAATAAAATATGACACATAATACCCTGGAGACGCGCTAATATTTTTTTTATCTTAGACTTTGCCGTTCGGCACAGAAGAATTGTCTACGATATTTTGTATGTAAATTTTATGAACTAATTTTAAGAGAATATGACTCTCTTTATTATGTTATTAATTTACGATTTGAAGACAACATAGCTCTAAAATGAGACCACATTAATTTTTTTACTTAACGGTTGGTAGGGGAAGCTACCATCTGCACCTTGACCTTTATATTTAGGAATCCTTCAGGGCAACTACTTACATTTTTAAAGTACTTTAAAAAAACCCACTCAAATTTGTTTACCAGCCTCGGACTAAAGACCTGGGGCCTGATCTCTGTAAGCACATGTTTTGACATTCCTTTTCTTTCTCTTTCGAAACAGTGACAAACTTATAGTTACCTTAAGGGCAACAAGGACATGTGATCCCTATTTTGACATTCTCTTTCCTTATATTTTTACAGAATCCCAGCTCTGGTGAACAATTTTGAGTAGAAGAGTTGAGGCACTTTGAAAATTTGTGTAATTGTCCTTGAAGGACCCCTCAACATAAAAGTCAAGGTCTGGTTGTAGGGGCCTCCTACTATAACTTAAATTTAAAAATTCAAAGTTTGGTAAAAGGCTGCTACCCTACCGTAAAAACCCTTAACTTTTATGTTTAGGGGTCCTTCAAGGACAATTACACAAATCTTCAAAGTGCTAAAGAACCTACTCAAAATTGTTCACCAGCTTTTGGACTACTTGCTTTACAGGCACACACGAAAATGTTTTCAGGAGCGTCAGCTTGTTTTATTTTCCAGAATGGCTCTCACTTTTACCCAGGCATATTTATCTGGGTTTATTGGTTCATCCACAACCAAATTTATATAACTCTTTTTAATATGTCTCCATATTATTTTATTTATAAAGCAACGCCAAGTTTTTTATTTAATAGAATACATCAAAACATTAGGTTTCGGTTACTACAAACTTTACTACCAAAACTGTTTTAAAAACATAATAACACCTTCTTCTTTGAGAGGCAATAGACACAGTGTCCAAGATAAGGGCACTGTTATGAATCTGAAACGGTAAGAGAGGGTAGTTTAAATTTGAAAAGTTGGGCAATAGGAGCTGAATAATGCAAGGTTAAAATAGTTATCTTTGTACTTTTGGAAGGTGTATGGAAAAACTGAAATTTGCGATTTTCGTTTTTGTTGTTTTACTAGTTTATTTTAAAGGTTAGAAAAATTTTAAAAATACATTCCATATGGAACATTTTGCGCTCTATGTATTGGTAAAGTTTTTTTATTACGTTTCGTTAAACCATCATCAACTTAATTTTTTTTAATGACCTGGGTTTTATTTTTTTAAACTCTTTATTATCTTAAAAAATGTATAATTTAATATATTTTATTGACAAAATGGAATCACTCTTATAAAAATTATGTGCGTTCCTTGTCTAACTCATTATCTCTTATAAAAATATGTTTATTTAACAGAAAAATAGAAGTGTTATACATTATTGTAATTGCATTAAAATTGTTTCAAAAAAAACAGGAAACAGATGAGGGCCGAATGTAAAAAAATTAACTTGATGATGGCTTGGCAAAAAGAACGTCGTAAAAACTTTTGACTCTCGCCAATGGATGAAGCGCAAAAAGTTTCACTTATAGCGCATTTTTAGATTTTTTCTAAATTATGAAATAAAATCGTAAATAAATAAAACGAAAATCGGTAATTTCAGTTATTCGGTCATATTTCTATAAGTACAAATGGAACTTCAATTTTACAACGGTATATTATTGAGCTTCCTAATACGCAACTTTGCCAAATTTAAACTACCCACTTCATATCTTACCGTTTTGAGATCCCCATACTGGCCATCCCTATCTTGGACACTGCCATACATATATACCTTAATTAAAGTGAAAAATATATGTCAAAACTTAAAAAACAAAAATAAATGTTATAGGCTTCGTTTTTAAATACATTTTTTTCAAAAAACATTTTTTGCATTAAGAAGGTAACATTTTGTTAAAAAAATTAATTTTAAACATATTTGATGTTAAGTCTATGCTCAAAAAGTGCAAAGAAGTGGGTTTAAATCCAACAACGTAAAAGTGAACCAGTTTACACATTCCAAAAATGCAACCCTTTAAATCGTAGCACTTCACAGTTTCTTTTAAATTTTGGGAAAATTAAACATAATATAAAATAATAAAAAACCTTTATCTACAACCGAGCGGTAACTAAGGTTACAAACAATATTTTAAGTGTGGTAAGTGTCGCACTAGTGTGGTAACTGTTACTTTATCGCACTAGTGCGGTAAGATCATTTGTAGTAAGGATTTTCAAAATCGTTTATTTAAACACGTTAAACAGTTATTACTCTCCACGTAAATCACTCCAACCTACAGATAATATACCTAAAAGTTAAACGTAATAGTCACATTTCCTATATTTACGACTGCCGATTGAAATGGCTTTCTTTGGCGGTGGTGTCATTTTGACAATGGCTCACACCGATTGAGAGGTAACTGGTAGTTTAATCAATTTCTAGTGTAAAATTGGGAAAACGTCAAAGAAAAATTATTATCCAAAAAAAAAACCTACGGTTGTAGATAAAATACTATATATAACTCGAGTGGTAACGGTTTTAGCGCACTTAGTGAATGCAAACTCGCCTTTGGCTCGTTTTGTAAACTTCACTTTGTGTTTAAAATCTACTTACCATACTTATTATGTAATTTACTATTAACGGTGTAGTTACTATTTACCTCTTTTTACCACACTTTTTTAATTATTTTTTTATTTTATCAGCTGGGCTTTTAATTTATACTCGGGTGTTGTTCGTCGAGCGGGACAATAGGGAACTCTAAGGGAATTTTGAAGTGGTCCAATATTGGCTCCCCTAATTATTTTACAAGAAATATTATTAGGATTTTGAAGATAACAAAGCAATTGCGTACAAATTTTAGCCTCAGTCCGCCAGCTAAGGGAAAATGCTAAAATAAGTTACGAATTTCCTATCTTCTTACGCGCCCTGTATTATTAGAAGTTTATAATAAAATACCAGAAAAATTATTTAACCTTACTCTCAAGTTGTCAGGATCAATGTCACATCATTTTTAAATAATGAACTACTCAAATCAAGAAAAATCACAAAATAGCGGACATGTTTGCAGCCTATTTTCCCAACAGGCTAATATCAAGAAATGACAATAGAACGGACGATAAAAAAATTTGAAACTACAGGCACAGTAATCAATAATTGCAAATGTGAAGAAATCGACGTGAAAATCAGAGTCAAATTGTACAAAAACGAGAGGGATTTAGACGTGATACTTGTGTAGAGAGGCCGAAGGAAACATTAGCACGAGACAACTGGAGGACATTACTGGACAAGACCACACCACAATATCTCGAATTTTAAAAAGATGTAAATACCACGCTTACAAGTACGAAAGACATCAAGAATTAAGAGACGGAAACGAAATACGATGACAGGAATTTTGCTTTGAGATGATGGAGAGGACAAACATGACAGAGGTTTTTTACAAAATATTCTGCTTTGATTGACGAATGACGTTTATATTGAACAACGAAACCGTAAGACTGGCACTGCCGGTAATGGAGTAACGAAACCAAAATCGATTTTTTGAGACAAGGACTCAATATCCACAAAAATTAATGTTTTGGCGGGAAATTTCGGCCACCATATCCTGACGATTTTTCCTTGACCGAAATTTGAATGCGGAGTACTTTCTGGAACTTTTAGAGGAACAAATTTTGCCTGCTTTGAACAACCTTGCTTGTGAAGATCGAGAGATTTGGTATCAAATGGATGAAGCCGCCAAGCACACAGTACCAGAGCTGTGCGCTAATACTTGAACAACGCATTTAATAACGACATCATAGACCCGAACCACGCAATATCTTGTCCAGCCAGGTTTCCGATCTTTCTGCCAAACTGATTTTTCATGGGGACATTTAAAAACTAAGCTTTATACCAATAAAAATATAGAAAATTTAGACCAGCTAAGGAATGCTATTTTCCGCTGAATGTGCCAGAATATCGATGTACCAATTAGCCAACGTTTATAATCGTTTGGGTTAGCGTCTGCAGTTAATAGGGGAATATTTGAGCATTTGATTAAATCCTGATATTTTCGTCATAAATTGATTTCTAAATGTGGACAAATTCTATTTATTGTCTTGCGTAACTGTGATTGCATGTGTCGGAATTAGCTGTAAACTAAAATAAAATGCGAGGATTCTTTTGAAATTCCTGTAGCAAACATGGTTCAGTTTTGGTAATGACATTATAATTAATGATATAAATTGTCAATGATAAATCGATATGGTGTTTTTATTATTACTTTAGAGCAGGGTGCATAATGAGATACTACGTTGCAGAAGTATTTAAGCAGTTTACTCTCTTACTGGTTGGTTGAAAATGCTTAAATTTTCATTTTCGGTGGAACTTATTATGCTTTTTCAATAAATCTAAATAGCATTTTTTTCAAATAATTAGGGAAGCCAATACTTCAAAATTTACATGGGATTTCCTATGTCCCGCTCGGCGGAGCAACACCCGGTATGTATCTATGTAACGAAATCTTTTAATTTAATTTTCACCAATTTGAGACAGTCTATTTAACTTGACAATTTGAAATAACAACACCTTCCTAAAATGACAATACTTGCGCATTCACCAAGGCCAAAATAGCACAAAACGCTTTCCTTACAAGAATCCAGACTACTGGCCACAAAAGAATTATTTTTGGAGAAAGAGTTTTTCACTGATCTTTATGTTGGGTTATCTATGGGGTTTTCCTTTTCCATATGTAATTTTGTTATGATTCGTTGTCCATAATAGATTTATTGACAAATGAAAGATATAAAAAAGATCAAGGCTCTTGATTAAGATTATATTTGATGTTGTTTAGGGACTAAAAAAAAAGAAAATAATAACTTAAAAAAAACTTAAAAACGCGCTTTTACAGAAAACAACTAAAAAGTATAAAATAATCAGTTATAGTAAAAAAGCGTGGAGTGCAATTTACTGTATTTTTTAATAACTTTATTTAGTAAATGGCTCCCACCAAAATATTTGTAACATTTAATATCAAGCATACCACGCTTTTTTACTATAATTGGTAATTTTCTACTCTTTTTGTCTGGTTTGATATAAAAGCTTATTTTTAGTTTTTTTAACTATAATTTACTAGTGTATACTGACAAAGCAGCTTAAAGAACACTTCATTTTTAATAATTTACTGATTCCGTTATAATATGTTCTTTTATAATCTTCTTACTAAAAAAACTTTTTTTAGTTTTTCGTTGCGGATTAAAAAAATAAATCTCTGTAGTAAAAGAAAAAATGTCTGAATAATAATCTCATGCCGGTATATTTTCTGTACTCGTACGTATCTACACCAATTTAATTCTGATCACGTACTTTCAAACTTTAGAAAACTTATTCTGTTTTATGCAGATAAAGATATTTTCAACTATTTCAAACGGAATCGTTAATAAATATTTATTTTAAAACTTTCTAACTTCTATGAATTGCATATAAAATAAAAACTTTACACAGATATGGTTAACTAGAACGGATACAGGATTGGTTTTATTATATAGTTGTTGGTTTTCCAAACTGTTTGGAAAACTTAAAAATAGTTTATGAGGATCCAATTATTTACTACCTGAAGTACGAATTAAAAAACTAATGGCTGAGGGGCTCTAAATTAGCTACACAATAAGTTTGATTCTTTTTCCTGTCTTTGTGCCTCTGTTAGAGAAGGTGCTGAATCACCATTCCAGGGGTCCGAAAGAGCTAAACCTGCTCAGCGCTATTGACCCCATCAACTTGCAGATCGTCGCAAAAAAAAGAAAAAAAAAAAACCTAAAAAAAAAACAAAAAATCTAAAACTCATCTACGTTTCGCAGTAAAAGTCACAACGTTGTCAAGATCAAACAAAAAAAATGCAAATTTAAGCTAGATTTTGCTTTAAAACTTTAATAAATTCAGAAAGCTTTTTTTTACTGTAATGACGTTTTGTTATATGTAATGTAATAAAAAATACATTTTAAGGCAGATACTCGGACTTTTTAATAAAAAACTTAGTGTACCATCTAAAATATTTAACGTTCCCATATTTTTTTCTATACAACATCAAACATAAACACTTAGAAAAGCAATCAGCTTAGATATTCCTGGAATAACTTAACAAAGAACCATAATCCTTTAATCTCCTTCACAGCAAATCCTTCAACAAAGTTGTAAAGGAGGTAATATGATGCCTATTAAAAGTTTTGCCAACTACTTTTTAGTTCTAAAATATTATGATATTTTAGCAGATAAGTAAAGATGTTAGCTTAGGTTAAATAAATTTTACTATTTCCCCCTTTTTTCTTAAACGTTTGTATTTTTTTAATAAAAACGTAAAGTTTTTCCCTTTTTTTAAAAAAAGAGAGATTCCCAAAACTTTGTTCGTTTTGGGCATTTTGATTTTAAAATAATATAACTGATTGGGGGAAAAACCCCCCTTTTTTTTTTTTTTTTTTGCAGTTTTAAAAAAATAACTTAAAAACGGTTTTTTTTATTCCACGCTTTAGTTTAATTTATGTATCTATAAAATTTTTTCTATGTAATGCAATTTTTTAATTTAATTTTCAAAATTTTAAGAAGCTAATTAACTTGAAAATTTGTATGGCACCCCGGATTTAGACTTCGGGCCCCCCAAAAGGGAAAAGTGGTGGGGGCCCCTTTTGGGTTAACTGTTGAAAGTTTCTTTTAAAAGGCAAAAAGAAGGGGCAACTAAATAAGTTGGCTAACATAGAATTTTTTTAAAAATTTAAACCCGAAACAAGCAAATTATTTATTTTTGATTTTCACATTAAAAAACGTTTCGATAATATCGTCGGTGTTTTCTTTTCGCAAAATTTTTAAAAGGGGTTTGGGGGGCCCCAAAACTGTAGAACAAAATTGTCCAGGGGGCGGGGAAAAGGGGGAAAGGGGGTTGGCCCCGCGGGGCGCAAGAAAGAGGGGGACCACTTCCTAAAATTTTTTTTTACTATCATAAAGTTTACATCATCAAAAACAACATTACGTTTTTTTTTTTTTTTTTTTGAAAAAAATTTTTAAAAATATACAGGAATATTTAAAATTATTGTGTAATATTGGATTTTTTAAATCTGATAAAAATATGGAAAGAATAAAAAGGGACTTTACAGCCTTCTATTTTTAAAAAAATGATATTTTTGAGTTTTTTATTTTACCAAAAATCTTTTTTAAATAAAAAACACGATTTTTTTTAAAAAAAAAATTTTAAACATTGTATGATAGTTTCCCTGTACTTATCACAATTTTGTGATAAAAGAAGGGGA
Organism: Listronotus oregonensis; assembly: GCA_019359885.1. Classification (NCBI taxonomy): domain Eukaryota; kingdom Metazoa; phylum Arthropoda; class Insecta; order Coleoptera; family Curculionidae; genus Listronotus; species Listronotus oregonensis. Next base: position 620 of record JAHBCN010005551.1, on the reverse strand, counting down.
AGATAGTGTAAATGAGTTTAATTTTCCCCCCAAAATTTGGTTTTAATTAAAAAAAGGAAAAAATTTTTTTTAAATGCTTTTGCATAATTTCCACTAATAACAAACACCCTTTAGACAGAATAACAGGGGTTTTAAAAAAGTTAAAAAAAACCCTTTGGGGGCTAGGTATCCCTTGAACAGTAACCGTTAAATATTATGTCTAATATGTTGGGGCTTAAAAAAAAAGATAATTTAAGTTTAAGGAACCAAAAAACTAATTTCATTTTAAACAAATACAGAAAAAAAAAGGGGAAATTTAAAAAAGTTGTAATTTTTAAAAATTTTTAAAAAAAAAAAAAAGTACCCAAATGTAAACCTTACCCCTTTTTTAAAAAACCAAGAATTACACAAAAAAAGGGGGAAAAATCTAAAAAATAGTTAAGATTCCTTTTTTTTTCTCACGTATTTCCTTTAAATTTTCAAATTATAATTGATGTTTTTTTTATTTATTCGGTTACCTTACGTTACGTATCATGAAGCACCCTTTTAAATTTTTAAAAAAAAGAAATTTACCAAGGAAAAATCCCGGTATGTTACCTTAGATTTCCAAAAACAAAATCATTCAACACAGTCATCTTCTT
>JAHBCN010005550.1:0-54658 GCA_019359885.1 Listronotus oregonensis | reverse complement strand
TGAAATTTATTATAATATTTTAAAATAATATATAAATAATATAAAATTAATTGGAAATGATTTGCTGACACAACAAAGCATTTCTAGAGGCCAAGTTTGAGTCTGATGTACTTAGTGTGTATATTATGCAAAAGGTTTTAGCGTATTTTTATCCATATCATAACTTCGCTATTGTTCTGTATAAAGGTATGAGATTTGATACGTAAATTCAAATAAGTATTTTAATTATCTATGTATGAATTGAGAAAGCTATGTCAAGTGCTTTTTAAGATATTTGATTTTAAAAATCGCTCATTTTACTACTGACTGACTCACTTACTTATTCATTGATCATTTGACTTACCAAAATTATAGGGAACTTCTTGAGGAAGTAGAAACTTAAAATTTTGTATGTAAGTAGGTTTTGAGAAACAAATAAGGAAAATATCTGTAAACTGCACATTTTTACTCGAAACGCCCTGAAGAGGGCGGTAATATCATGTATTTAGGGGATAATTGGGTCAATTTGAATAAATCTGAGTTTTTAAGGTTATAATTGTCTTAGAATTTAGAATGCAGGCAGAAATTTATACCATTTATTGAAGTCAGGAAAAAAGAACTCATACCAATAACACTTATTTAAAGTAAAGGCCAAGTTCCCATTTAAAAACTTAGCCCCTTAAAGTAATGAGAAATAAAATAAGACTAAGTTCTTGTTTTACTTGACAAGTTTTTACTGAGCTGTCATATTAAAAAAAAAACGGCAAAATTAATAAAAAAAGGCCATTATTTATTAATATAAACAGATCGATAAAAAAAACTTCCAAGGCAAAAAAGAACTTCTAATTTTAGTTCTCAGGAGTTAAGAGGCCCAATTTTTTTTTAGTTAAGTTAAAAAAACTTAAGCTCAACTTTAAAATCATGTAACTTTAGGAAATAAAAGTAATACAGTAAAACTTGTGTTAACGGACAATCTTTATATCGGCCATCTGTGTTATCGGCCACTTTCAAGCTAACAAAAATCTGCTTTATAGGAAATCCCGTATATAAAAACCCTTAGATAATGGACACCCTTATAAAACAGCCACGGCCAGACAAAACTTAATTTTTATAACCTATTTTAGGTAAATTAACCTTTTTAGATTGGCCGGAAATTCTTTGGGCTAATTCGTATTTTATTATTTTATGATTGTATTCTGCAAATTTTAAAGGTAAAATACCCAACAATAATACTTATGGCCAGGTTTAAATAGCATTAGTGGCTTGGGGGATTATCTTCATATTATATTTTAGTTGTGTCTTAAATCGATAAGATAAAGTTATCGTGTTCGGAATCGAAAAGTGTTTAATCATGTCCCCAAAATAAAATCGTTTGTCACTGAAGGAAAGAATTGATGTTATAGCGCATTGGGTTCGCGAAAACCAAGAAAGTTTAAAGGTGTATGGAAGCCCAATGCTATGGCCCATTCGATCAAAAAATGTCCAGCCCAGTATGAAAATAACTGTCAGAGTTGGCCCCGCGATTCTGCGCAATAACAAAATTCCACGAAATAATTTAATGTGTTGCCCTACTTACACACTGATAAATCGTGGCAGTTAGCAACACATTATAATTTTATGAGAGCCGGAGTATCGTTTTTGGATTGATCAAAACCTTCTTATTTTAGTGATTAGTGTTTATTAAATTGTGACTATAATTTTGTGTTTATTGTTTATTACTTATAATATCGTAACAAAATGACTAGAGGTTGTATGGTTTTGTGCTTGCAAATCCAAGGGTAACATACCCGTCTTTTTAACTTTAGGTAAGTATTTTTTATATTTAAATTAGGTGCTTCTTATAAAACGTAACGTTAGGTAACCGAATTAAATAATAATATATCAATTATGAATAATAGAAAACGAAAATTTCATAGGAAATATTAGAGAGAAAAGTAAGGCAATCTTAACTATCTTTTAGATGATTTCCCCAATGTTTGTGTATTTCTGTGGATTATTAAAAAGAAATAAGGTTTACATTTAGGTACTTTTATTTCATTTAATAATTTAGTACACTTCTTTAACCAGGCAAATTTTAATATATATATAGGTCCCTCTAATTGAATGAAGGAACTACAATTTTGGTACGGTTTTTTGGGGCGCTGATTACAAATCTAAAAAAAAAATCGGCAATGTTTCGTTTTCGAGATATTCATCATCAAAATTGAAAATCAAACTAACCTTATTTACATTCTCTTCTTTTTGCACAATTTGATTTTTACACTAAATTGGCACAATATTTCACAAACACCTTTTAAAAACTTTTTTTATGTTTATTTTACACCTTTTTACACTTTTATTTTTAAGCAAATATGGTTTGCTGCCTTTGAACTTAAAAGTTCGCAATTTAATGGAAAAAAGATGTAAAATAAATAAAAATACAAGGTTTTAAAAGGTGTTTATAAAATATCGTGTGCCTCTTTAGTGTAAAAATCAAGAATTGTGTACAAAAAGAAGGTAGAATAAAGTGAAAATGAGGTTAGTTTAATTTTCAACTTTGATGATGAAGATCTCGGAAACGAAACGTTGCCGAAAAGATATTTTTCAGATTTGTAATCAGCGCCCCAAAAAACCCCTGTATACCAAATTTGATCAAAATCGGAGAGGAGGCAACTTTCGAGACAATACCATTTGTTCAAAAATAAATTAGATTTTTGGTTTCTTAATCTTGCATTATCAACTTTTTAAGCTCGACATACTGTACACACATAATATTTAACGGATACTGTTACAATGGATACTCAGGTACCAAAGGTTACTAAACATTTTTAACCACTGTTATTCTGTCTCATGAATGTTTGTTATTAGTGAAAACTATATGCCTAAAAAGCAGTTATAAAAATTTTCACTTTTTAATGTACAACCAGAATCTTAGGATTAGATTAAACTCATTTACACTATCTTGCCCTTCTTTTATCACAAAATTGGTGATAAGTACATAATACTATCATACAATGTTTGAAATTTATTTTGAAAAATCGTGTTTTTATTTATTTACAAAGATTTTTGGTAAAAATACAAAACTTCCAAAAATATCGACCATTTAAATAGAAGGCAGTAAAGTGGCGCCATCTATTCTTTCCATATTATATCAGATGATGAACATTTAAATAGAAGAATCTAATAATACACAATAATTTTAAATATTCTATAGTAGTATCCTTTAATAACCAACAATTTTGTGCAAAAAATAAAAAAAACAGTGAATGTTGGAATTTGACATTTGATGATGTCAATTTTATAGATAGTAACAAAGAATTATGGAAATCCGGCCCTGACCTACCATTCATTGCGCAAATTCCGCGGGGCCAACCCCCCTATTCCCGCTGCCCTGCACGCCTGGACAATTTTGTTCTACAGTATTGGGCTTCCATACACCTTTAAACTTCCTTGGCGAAAACTTGCTGAAAATCCCAAATAAATGATATTATCAGGAATAAAGCTAAACTAAATCGAATGTTTAAAGAAGGTGTTAATTTGAAACAAAAGAAAAATCTGAAGTCGGAGGATTGGCAGTAGATCAAGTCGTCTATAATTGGTTGTGCAAAGCAAGAGGTAAAAATGTTCCAATATCTGGACCCTTAATTAACAAAAAGCACTTGAGGCAGCAAGCAACTATTACCTGGCAATACTGGCCATCCTTATATAAAGCCCAATTAATCCTAATTTTATGGTGGCCGTTATAGACAAGTTCTACTGTACCCATAAAACGTGGATCCAAAGCAATATTTATGGACCTTACCCAATTCTAGAAACAAGTAAAACCAAGGCATGTATACTAATCGGCTGAAATATGTGAATTTTGGCAAACCATCATAAACTAATGCTAAAATTGGTGTCAAAGGCAGAAATTTATTGAACATTATGGACATTTATCATTAAAAACTAACCTATTTATTAACTGTGTGAAGAGAATAACAATACAACCCTCAAACTATTTACGATGCATTTCTCCCTAAGAAAAAATACTTTTCTCTCGAGTAAAAAAGAATGTTATATGCCAATCTTACTAATAGGCATATAAAGCCTTCGGAAAAAAAAATGACCTTAAATCAAGAACTCTAACAAGGATGGATTAAGCAGGATAATTTAGAGATTCAAGATATAATTAACTTAATCCAATCTTACATATATTTATATGTTTCTTGCACCTTGTATCCTGCAGAAGATGACTAAGTAACCATCATGACAGCGATGGCATCAACAGTCTGATGAACAATAATTATGCATGAGAGGAGAGCTAGACCCATCTTCTTATTAAGCACGACCTAGTTAGTACCTTATAAAATGCAGCGTCTGTCAATTCCGTCTCATACGATAAATGTTAACCAGCTCTAATCCGCCGGAGATTTATATTTATTAGTATTCCAGCTCTACGGCTGTGTGCAAAACTTATAAATTACATTTCCTGATAAAGAGCGAGGCTCTTGGCTTGATGCCATTCATCATAGCCGCATGGGGCAACGGTTAAATACTTATCTAATAGAGCTGATTTGCTTTTAATATTCTATGGTACTTGACACCTATTAGCCGGTACACCCATGTTGCTTATTGATAAATCGATAATTTTACACGGCAATATATATGCTTATTGCATGTAACTAATTGTTATTGACAATGTATTTGCTAATTTATTGCTATCTGTGCATTTAACCGTTTGCTCATAGTAAAAATGTTTTAGGTATACTTTAGCTAATAATTTAATTTTAGCTTAAAATTTAAAGTATGTCATCTACTCTTTATGTTACTTACGGCCGAGTTTGGCAGAATAAAGAGTTATTAGGGCAGTTTATTTGAAACACGGCTTTTCTTAAGAATTGAATTTGAAATATAGAGTTAATGAAAGTGGCTTTTACCTAATTGTAAAAAAAACGATTTTTTTTATCGTCTATGAAAAGAGATAATAACAATTAAGTGCATAATTAACATTGTCGATATCTGTTATTTATGAAAGCTGGAATATCTCGTAAACGGTTATTACGATATTTTTAAAAAACTTATGCAATATAAATCAAAGTACAGTGCTTTCATTTCAAAACGAACCACCCTAAATATCTTTAAAAAAAACACTCACCAAAAAAACAAAGAAACACGTCGATTTAGATACCCCTGTATATAGTTTAATTTCGTATTTGATAAAATTTTATCGGTCGCCTCCTAACCTCCAGTTAACCTCACTTTGATATGTCAAATGGCAACCCCCATAGTGTGACACATCATTGTAAGCGGCATGAAATTTGCTATCCAACAGTACTAAGAAACTTTAAATCGATGGACGTAGAAGCGACTTAGAAGTAAAAATGTGTGTTAATTAGTTTATCGTGTTCAAATAATTTATTTTATCAAATGCTCAAAATGTGCGCCGTTATTGGCGAGACAAGCTTGTTTTGAAATTCCTCGCAGACTATTTTAGTGTGCATTCATTCCAATTATTATTTTTTGTGTTACCTGCTACAGCAAAACACTGCAATAGCACAAGTTTTTAAGACGTTTAGGAACCAGTTAAATATTACTGTTAGGATTGTCATTTTGACATCGTTAGTTTAAAATTAAGAATCTTGATTTTAAAATGGTGTATACTCTAGCAGAGAGAATAGAAATAATTTTCCTATATGGGGCTGAAGATCGATGCGCGCGTAGAACCGCCAGAGTATTCAATGAGAGGCATCAAAATAAAAACGTGGGGCATAAATATGTAATGGACTTGATGCGTAAGTTTGAAGAAACTGGATCTGTATGCAACAGAAAAGTACTAATGAAAGGGTTTTAGACGAAGCACGCCAGGTTGAGGTACTAGGACAGTTCGCAATAGATCCGACGTTGTCTATTCCAAAAGTTTCTAAGCTGACCAATATTTCTACGGGTTCCGTGCACAAAATTTTGAAAAAGAATAAGTTTTTCCATACAAAATACAAATTCTTCATGAACTCAACGAAGACGATTATGATAGAAGAATAGAATTTTGCGAATCAATGTGCCAGCGAATTGACGAAGACCCTCATTTGATCAAAAATATCTGCTTTTCTGACGAATCAACTTTCTTCTTAAATGGAATTCTTAATAGACATAACTGTAGATATTGGGATAATGAAAATCCGCACATATTTCAGGAAGGACATACTCAATTTCCAGAGAAGATCAACGTTTGGGCAGGTATTTATGGAAACGAAATTATCGGGCCATTCTTTCTGGAAGAAAATTTAACTGGGCAACTGTATCTGAACCTTTTGGAAAATGCGATATACCCTTCTATCGTCCAATCTTTGGAAAATCAGGTGGATAAAAATGGTGCTATGGAACTCAGTGAAAATAATTTGCATTTCCAGCAAGATGGAGCCCCTCCCCACTATGCTTTAGCAGTTCGAGAGCGGCTCAATGAACAGTTTCCAGGCACATGGATAGACAGACGAGGTGATATCGAATGGCCAGCACGGTCTCCAGACTTAACTCCTCTAGAATTTTTCCTCTGGGGTTATTTAAAAAGTAAAGTTTACAAAACGCCACCTGCAAATATTCAAGAACTTAAATGTAGAATTATACTAGAATGCAGAGGTATTACCAGACAAACTTTCGCCAACGTTCGCGAAGAATTTCAAAACAGACTTTATTATTGTCTCGCCAATAACGGCGCACATTTTGAGCATTTGATAAAATAAATTATTTGAACACGATAAACTAATTAACACACATTTTTACTTCTAAGTCGCTTCTACGTCCATCGATTTTAAGTTTCTTAGTACTATTGGATTGCAAATTTCATGCCGCTTACAATGATGTGTCACACTATGGGGGTTGCCATTTGACATATCAAAGTGAGGTTAACTGGAGGTTAGGTGGTGACGGATAAAATTTTATCAAATACGAAATTAAACTTCCCCCTGTATATCTAAATCGACGTGATTCTTTGTTTTTTTGATGAGTGTTTTTTTAAAGATATTTAGGGTGGTTCGTTTTGAAATGAAAGCACTGTATGTATTAAAAAAAATTAAAAAACCTTAATTTTTTGACCGTTGTCTTAAAAATATATTGATTTTTAAAGGATTACTAGGTCTGTTTGTTATTATGAAATAGTGTACACTATTTTATTCTTTTTTTACGTAATCGCCCTTATGGAAGGTGTATTCTAGGACTAAGTGGGTCTAAAAGTGTAAAATAGTGTAAAATATTACTAAATAACGAACAGACCTCATGTGTGGTGTGTACAGTCCCCTTTCCATAATATTAAACAAAAATATTATTTTCAAGCAATCAGAGCCTCTTACTTTGATTAAAGCATATTTCATCTTATTTGAAACAGCGCTACATTTGTGGCCATTCAAAATACTGCATCACGAATTAAACCAAAATAAATAAAAAACATATAAGATCCGTACTGGTGCTAATCCCGGCCCGTTCAGCAATCAATTCTTGTTAGAGAGAGATAGGCGAGTTCGGCGCGGAAGGCATGGAAGAGACGAAGATAAAAGATGTTCTCCCAATCTCAGCTTGATTTGTCGACGGCCCAAGCTTTAGTTGTTATAAGGCGATAATTTTATCTACGATTGTCGCAAGTGAACTACCTTAATCCTGTGGGCGTGACTTTTAAAAATAACCTTAATTGGCCTAAATACATTACATCCCTACCACAACTCTTAAAAAAGTTAGGATTCCTCTTTCGAGCCAGTAAGCATTTTTCCCTTTTAAACTCTAGACACTGCATTTCTTCCGAATCAGCCTCTTTTTAAAATACTGTTGCCATGTCTGGCAAATGGCGTTTCTCCATCTCTTTGCATTTTAAATTTTATTTAAAGATGAGCAGTTTGCCTTATTTATGATCCTACTTTTATAGGAAATCATTGCTCTTTTTGCCAATAGAGCAACACGAAAAGTTACCCTTATGCATCATTTAAAAGTTCAGCTGGAAAAACACCGAACTTTCCACTTCATCCCTACACTGCAAAACCTGCTGGCTGCGTAGGTTTTTTCTTTTCCTCCAGAGTCTCGTGTAAATGGACCACTTCTCACTTTACTTAAGGTACATATAGTATCCTAGTACATAAGATTTAAGCCCTTATGGGCTATTCCAAGATAAAAATTAAATTAGCCATTTTCTTTTCTTCTTAAGATAGATAATTAAATGAATTATTACTAAAAATAAATGCGTAATCCTCTTTATAAAAATGTATCGAAAAAATTTAACGCTTTTAAAAATAATATGGTAAATGAGATCCCCCATTAAAAAAATGACAATTGTATGTAGCATTTGTCGTGTTTCAATTCAAATCCCTTTTTTGGGTGTTCTTTGGGATTTTACGAAAAAAATATCTACTTTACCTAATCAAAAACTTGTAGAAAAATTTCTGGTGGAAACATATCTCATGGTATGTTTAATTCCATTATTTTTGGTATGAAACACCCCATGTACTTTTTTCCGCCAACGTGTTAAAAATTCAATTTTTAACACTATCTAGATGCCTTAATATTATTACTTTAAAGCACTAGGGCCTTAAAGTAACATTTTAAAGTACTAGTGTTAAAAGTCAAATGTCAAATTTTGAAAGATAACGTCAACGTTGAGAATTCATGAATAAATGCTAACTACAATAATTTTTATATACAATGCTATGTAAAACTATTCCAATTTTTAATTAATTTAGTTTTTAACTGCATTTTTGCGTTTGTAGAAAAAATATTTTATGATATTTGTGTTAAAAGTACGTTTTAAGGGACTCATGTGAGTTGCAGAACTCTCTTCGCTCATTCTGCAAACTTTCACATACGTGCCTTATGGAACAACTCCACTGTGAAAACATCGTGGAACCTGTGTGCTTTCACAGTTTTTTTACGAACACAGCGCTTCCACAGTGTTTTCATCGTGGGCTCAAGGATGCGAGGGTAATTTATTAATTATGTAGGTATTATTATATGTATAATCAGTAAGTAACAATAAAACCCTAAAAATACTCCTAACGCCGTTAATGACTGGCCCATAAAAATTTTAAACATTAGCCCAGCAAGTGTAACAAAAAATATATAGACAACCAAATAAAATTACATATTTGCGCAAGCTATCTTCATAAATGAAAACTAAGATGATCGCCGCGCGCCTGACGTATCCGACCCCGCCGAGCGTCGTCGGTTTGCCGCATTGCCAAATTCAAACAGCATTCCTCCAATAATTTTAATTAACTTAAAAAAAGATTGAAGGCACTATAATATATTAGTTTTTATACATAAAGACATATTAAACCTAAAGATTAGACCTGTATTTAAAAAATATAGGTGTAATAAAACAATGTCAAATTTAATAGATTTAGCAACAAAAACACTTGGGAGTTATTTAAATATTATTTTGGCAAAACGGGTTTGCTTTCTATGCGACTGTTGACTGTTTTAGTTTAATTTTTATAGGTTTCCTGCTTTTATTTATACTTCCCACAGAAGCTTTTATAAATAAAACAGAAATTAACTTTAAGTTGTATATTTTATTTATGATATTTTTATGCTAAATGCTAAGTTAATAGTGGGACAGATAATCATCATCATCATCTTCATATTTATATGACCAAAAAAAAACCTGCGCTGGCAAAAGGTAAGAATAAATATTTTTTGTTTCAAATATTACTGGGTCAATGACTTAGTGACCAGGATGATTTGCTTAATTCTTGTGGTAAATACTGAATAAATAGAAGCTATTTCATTCAACATTTATCGTAGGGGTATTGCAGGTACCCAAAATAGACACCGTAAGTTTTTACATAGTTATTTCTTATTGAATCTAAATATAGGTTGTTCAGTATAAACATAGGGTAAATATTCTAAAAAATAAATAGTAAAAAAATAGAGGAAGTCTTTGCTTAAAACCCAATAGAAAGAAACGTTAAGAAAATGTTTTCTTTTTGTGATACTATTAAATTTTTTAAGTACGGAAAAAACCTTGTTTATATTGAGACATAGACCAAGTGTTAAGTGTTACAAAACAAAAGTTGTATTTTGCAACAAGCGCATATAATGCGATTTCTAACCAATTCTAAAAATGAAGTTACGAAATTTTTCTCTCACTGCAACTTTTCTCTGAAGTAGGTATCAAGTCAGGTATCTTAAAGAAAGCATAAACATTTTCTCAATGTAGGCCTTAAAGATTTGGAGGTTTGAAGAAGAAGAAAAGCCCTTATGGTAAAATAGATTGTCTATTTTACTTTTTCATGTCAGGTCAGTACTGACCTCCGCCACTGCCCCTAACAAAACAGTCTAGCCCGCGGTTCGTCGCTTGACCTCCCAGTCTGTCTCCCACGCCGCCTTGATCTCGCATAGGCCGTGCTGCAGGACCACACTGCAGCTTCTTTTTACTTTTTACCGCCATCTTTATTATACAGTCTGTCCACACAATGGCCGGCCATGCAATTTAATGCATAATTTTTATCTGCAAAGATATGATCTGTAAAAGTCGGGAAAGAGCTGCAGGAATATCATACACGCAGCTAATTTACATAATATTGTGTATGTAGTGATGTCTGTTATAAATAAGCGTATGTAAAATGTGTATAGAGAGGACAAAAAGAGAAATAAATAAGGCGAACAATTGCTGACATAAATCAGTTTATATATTCTACATTTACTGGGAAGCATCAGTAGAATAAGATATGGAAAAGGCTTTATAAGGGGCCCATCCAAAAGAACGAGGAAAGAAATACTAAGACAAAGTAGGAAAAGACTGCGCATAACAGTAGAACTGCTAACAGCATTTTTGCGGTGTTTTTTAATTTAAAAAAATATATATGATTGTCACAGTAATAATTAGGTGTATTAGGATTAAATAACTTTTAAAAAGACTAAGTTTATGATCTAAATAACCATACTGAAAATTTGATTAAAAAAATGTATATCATAATTTCAAATATTGTGAAAAATGTATTATTATGTATACATCTTTTTATGCAAACAAGCATTTCTGTCGGTATTTCTTTTTTACTTTCTGGCTTATTTACAATACCGTTATTACAAGTTTTGAAACAATTTCTTATTGTTATATTAAGAAGTATTTAATCCTCTTTCTAAGACACCCCATATAGGCCTGTATAACCCATTTTCCCTTTTGTTTTTGCTCGTGGTCACCCATCAAAGTATCACTTCCGATAATGCCTATTGCTTAACTTCGTTGATCTGACGACAACCTGGTAAAGCAACGGAAGATAAACCGTTGGTAAGGCCTTAATGTTCACTCGGGTGTTGTTAAATTGTATATCCATTCTCAGTATACAAACTGCAGCTCAGGCATCTTAATAAGGTACCTGTCAGGGTTTCATAAATAAGGTAATTAATAATAAAAATATAAAAATCAATTTTAAACTTATGGAAATATATATCATTTATTCTATGTATTTTCCCCATTCACTGGACTTAATGGTTAACTTCAACTATGGATCTTCGTATTATTTTAAGTGATAAGGAAAAACTGTTATTACTTTTAAACAACTATAAGTATAGTTTTTAAAAATGTTGAAAAGTGATGGATTTGCACAAACAGAAAATGCAAATTATTTGTTCTTAGTTCTGGTTAGTTTAGGTTGTAATAATAATAAAATAATCCATTATGTAATATGTTATAGCTTTATTTTCCAAACTGTTTCTGTTTATTTACCGGGACCGGGTTTACAAGTTTGTTTTAGGTAAATACATATTTTGGTACCCGGTTTACATGTTACTTTTACTCAATTCGCGCTAGGTGTGATTCGTGACTAGTCTACATACTTACAGAAGAGACCGTCTGGCCCTTAATGCCTATTAAACCATTATAAACTCATCTTAATTAAAACTATCTTTTAACCGATGTAAAAAAATGAACAGCTATGTATCCTTTATTAGTAAGTAGGCATCTATAAAGACAGTTTGAACTACTTAATAATGTTAAAGTAAGCCATTAAACATAATAGGATAAACAGTTATCCGCAAATTAACATATTGCGTTGTCAATGTGGAATATCCATCGAGCCGGACAACAAATATGGGAAAGATTTTTCAGAAAAATTATGAGCTATGTATGACCCAGCTCCTTTTCCACGATTATGCCACCATAAATTTTCAAAAACAATCCCGCTTTCCGCGTTCACATCAAGTCGGATTAAAAAGAATTACGATATGTATACGCGGATCGTGATTATGTACCGGCATTTACAGTTATCTGCTTTACCTGCCGATAACATGTTATGCATTTCACGACTTGGCCAGACTGTGGCGGCTGCGGCATCGGTCGGCTAGAGCAAAGACAGCAGCAATGCTGGGCCTGCAGGAATTATTAGTCTAGGAGACAAACTTATATATGATGTTGAATATATAAATATTTTAAACGAAATCCCTGGTTGTTCAATAAGTTTTGTCATTCATCAAAAGATGGCGCTTTGAATTTGTCATTTTAATTTTCTAAAAAAAGTAGTTCTCTCTTCTGAACTCGTGTGAAGGTTTATAAGGAACTGTTTTTAAAGTTTAAGAAGATTCTATAGAGAAATAAAATTTACTTTAAACTATGGAATTGTATTTTTCTTATTGAATAAAAAAACTTATGGAACAACCCATTTTTTACTTTTAATAATTGTATATATATTATATATTATATTATTATATATATTATATATATATATTTATATATATTATTATATATATATATAATATATAATATATATATATATATATATATATATATATATATATAATATATATTTATATATATATATATATATATATATATATATATATATATATATATATATATATATATATATATATATATATATATATATATATATATATATATATATATATATATATATATATATTATATATGCTTAAATCGTACTTGTTTATTTTATAAAAATCAAAATTTAGTTATCGACAAGATTTGTTTAATGTTTTACCTTTTGGCGCATTAAGAAATGTAACTAAAAAAAATTATAACAACTTGATTTTCTTAAAGTAAATTTAATTTAATAGGTTTATAATTTTAATTTTTTTTGCTTTTGCTTAAAATTTTTATTAAATATTTTTTTTTACTTCTATTTTTTAATGTTTATTAAAAATGGAACAATTAATTTTTTTTTTAATATTTATTTTTTAATTTTATATATATTTTTAAAAATTTGCAATATTTACAAATTTAATTTTAATTTTTTTTTTTTTTATTGTCAAGTATATTATTTTAAGTCATTAAAAAAGAATCAAACTTATTTAAAAAAATTAAAATGAAATTTCTTAATTAATTTTTTAAAATTATTTGTCTTTACACGTAGAATATAAAACCAATTTCAAAAAAATACCAAACTTAAATGGCTGGCACCTTTCGAAGAATTGTTTTTAAATAAATACAATTTATAATATAAAGAAACCTTTAATGGATTTACTGTTACAAAGATTTCCTTATTTTAGATATTGCGATATATTTTTTTAGCATTTAACAAGATGAGTGGATTAGTTAATTAAAATAAAAAAAGTAACATTGAATATATAAATGAGAAAATATTTAATCTGCAAGGCATTTAGTACAATAAACCATTTATACTTTGAGCTTAATCCCGAGATTACTATAATAAATATATCATCTGAATAAACAACATACAAGCCAAAGTCCGCTCGACTAATCTCCTGCCGGGCATTTTTGCAGGATCAATTTCGAATTTCCGATATCTCAGGATTGGATCGCGTGGCTTACTTACTCACTCCCATGACCGACGATTGTTTCTGGATCTCTGTGTTTGTGCTAGAGTACCACAGCTCTAGGCATTATATATTTATTAACTTTCCTATATTTCTTATTGTCTTGTGTATTAGTTGTGTGCTTTATCAATTGTTGCTTCTAGCTGTTTATATATTGCACGATGCTAACCTTGTTTGGCTTGATCAAGAAAGAAATTAAAAATATTGGGTCATGAAATATATGTTGGATATCATTATTAAAAAGAAATTTCTTATATATAATAGAACTTAGATTGATAATATTTTATCCACTAAATTTGCTATTTAGATAACTAGTATATAAATTGAGTTTTCATTAATAGAAGCAACTGTTGGAAGTGGAATTAACGGGGGGGATCAATGGTATAACAAGAAAAAAATATTTTAAAATGGATAGAATTTGATTTTTTAAACTAATTTAAAATAACTTAAAACATAAAAGTCATTTCATATTTCATTCAACTTATTAGTGCCCATAGCAACGGAAAGGAATTCCGTATAAATAATGTATTAAAGTGCATTGCAACTTTTTCTCAAGAACCCCAGTGGTTCTCGAGAATTAGTGAATGAATGAATCCATCTATCAATAAACGACTTATATGCAGACAATTCTCGAAACAATTTGTTATTGACATTCACCACATTCGCAACGCTTGATTGGTTATTCATTTGGCGATGCCAGTGTTGTGTGTATTACATTATGTCGATGTGGATTTAATTTACTGGGGCGAACAGTGACGGTCGAGTAATGAAATATTGCTAAATGTTTGTGAACTAGTTGGTTATACCGATGCAATTTTTATCTATTGCAGCCAGCAACGAATACACACGATTTGTACACTACTACACTCGTAAATACTTGTTATGGTGGGTTTTAAAAAAAGATGAGCCCAAATTTGGTTAAATTAGTTAAGGTAGATTCTTATAGTTTTCTCTGGATATTTATCTCTCCATTAGAAAACATAATGTATTGTCAATGAGTCCCATTAACATCTCTAGGATTTTTAAAGGCAAGAACTTGCTTTTGAAAGTCCGATTTTTCTTTGAGGGGCATTCAGAAAAATTAACTTATTTTCGCAAGTTTTAATATTATTTTTTGTGTGTTTTGCAAAAAGCCTATAGCATCTGCTATATATTTGGTGTGGGTCCAATGACTCACTTTTTGGATAAACATTTTCAAAATCCTAGAGACGCCAATATACAGGCTTCTTTTCAAAAATAAACGACTTAAAAGCTTGATTACAAAAAGGGTTTGAATACAAACTGAAAAATAACTCTTACTTTTCTTTGACTTTAGTAAGTATATGATTTTTACATTATTTTTTCATGTATTTATGGGGAGTTTTATATTCAGGTGAATACTGTAAGTATTTACAGCTGGAGATACTCACCAGTTAAAATGCGTCGTGTTTTTATTAAATTAAAGGATTATATCAAGTTGGGATTTTCAGATTTATACATATGTCGAAATATATATTTTTTAAATTTCAAATTGATCCCGTAAATATTTCCATAGATATACGCATATTTGTAACAACCTTTAATTCAATCGTTAGACTCTTATTTTGAAACTTCAATAGCGTTTATCTTGCAATTATGACCACGATTTCTCCAAATTGATCGGGTTGGAAATTTTACACAATTTTCTCAGATATATACCCCAGATACTGTTTTAAGGAATAAGATTTCTGAAAATTATTTCGATATTTTTTAACCAATTGAAGTTGGGAATGTCTTCAAAAATCGGATTTTTTTTGAGAAGCCGTCATTTTGTCAAATATCAAAATTTTGACTATTGCTTTGATTGATACCTGCATCCATTCATCCACTAAATATTTTTTAAATTTTAAAATCTTGTTCCCCGCCGGACATTTTTTTAGAGAATCTCTAGAAGATTGTCTGCAGAAGCAACACAATTGGGTATTTTTCAAAACAAACAATGGGGTTTTAAAGCACGCTACATGTATTTCTTACATTTATTAAATAGAATTCCTTTTCATAAGAAATTCTTAAAAAACACGTTTTTTCGAGTTTCCAACTTAGTATAACCAGAGCTGTCAAAACTTGAAGTACTTCAAGTAAAATTTTACTTGAAGTACTTTTTTGTACTTCAAGTATTTTACTTCAAGTGCTTTTTATTAGGAGTTACTTGTACTTGTACTTGATTAGTTTTTATAAAGATACTTGGATTTTTACTTGAGTTGACCAAGTAAATTACTTGAAGTATTTATTTAAGTACTTGAAGTATTACGATGTACTTGAAGTAAAAAAAAAGTACTTCAAGTAAATAAAATACAAAAAATACTACTAAGTGTAATGTCTTTTAATTACTTAAGTACTTTTAGTACTTAAGTACTTTGGTTTATTCAAGTACTTTGGTGTACTTCAAGTACTTTTTTTACTTCAAGTACTTTGTTTTTTAAGTATTGGTAACTTCAAGTACTTGTTTATTCAAGTAAATACTTGGGTGGTACTTCAAGTACTTTTTCAATTTACTTGAAAATGCAAGTACATTTTAATGAATACTTGGTACTTGTACTTGAAGTAATTTTTAAAAAATTAAAAACTTGTTACTTGTACTTGAAGTACTATTTATGAGTACTTTAACAGCTCTGAGTATAACTATAACCTCTTAAGACAATGCAAGTCCAAGAAATATCTTTCTCCACGTTCAAAAAACTATTTTTTTATACCATCGTTTTAAATAGTGATGGGTCATTCGTTCACTTGAAAAGAGTTTGCTCTTCTCGTTCAGCTCATCTTTGGGAGTCGTTCGCAAAGAGTCGTTCGATTGAACGATTTCTTGCAAAAGAGTTTACGCGAACTTACACTTCATTTTATTTGATTTTACCCGATACACACATGCCGAAGCCCATAAATCATTTCTTTATACTTTACTCAACCTTTGTAGTTACTAGTTAGCCGCCGCCGGCGCCGGCATCAAAGTTTACTGAATTTTTGCCGACATCCTCAGCGATAACTATCTGCTGAGTCATAACATAAACGATGAACTTTTCGTTCCATTCATAGGAGCAGCTCGTTCGCGACTCTTTGAAAAGAGTCGTTCGAATTGAACGACTCGTTCGCGACCGACACATCACTAAAAACAACTTTTTTTTAAAACACATAGTATTTAATAAAGTAGCACTTTTTTAAAAAAAGTAAAAATTGGGGAAAAAAGTGCCGTAATGTGTCATTATTTTAATCACCCGAAATGCATTGTGAAATCGCGAAGGAGCTTACATACAACTATGGCGACGCAAACGACATTTTGGTTTATGACGTCAAATTCTCTACTAATTTGGGAGGAAAAACGGCAAAATCTGAATTTCGAAGAAGACACGTTGTCTTGTACATCAAAAGAAATAATTAACACGGTAGATGAAGCAACCCAAAATTTACTTCCGGAAAAATCAAAAGAGATATATAATGAGGAATACAGTATGTTTATGGAATGGCGTCGCACAAGGCAGGTAATGGTAATTTTCTATTACTCACCTCATTCCAACAATTAAACTGAAATAAGACTGTTAATGTTTTTTTAAATACGATCGTACAAAAATATATTGTCTGAAAATTATATACAAAGTATCTTTTTTTCACTTATAAGATTGCGAATGGTGCGCGCAAATTTCTCGTGTGTGAAAAAAAACTCGTTGCATAAATAACTATTTCATAATTTGCTATGATATGTTACGCCAGCATAATCTTATTTAATCAATATCTCACATAATGAAACAAAAAAAATCCACGACACTGCTTCTTGCAAACAAAGATATTCACCCTGAAAAATGACTGTGTTCCACTTTGTGAGCAGCCGAAAAAGAATAATAAAGATTTAACCTTGATTTCGCCGCCTCTGTATGTCGTTAAATTAGCGAATTTTGTTCCGGTTACTTTTACGCTCGACGTCTAGAATTTTATTTGCCTTATTGGACTAGTTTTTCACCGGATTTACCCATTGTCCGTATTGACCTACACTGTTTATGGTTAGTATGGCGAATATGAATCAGAAGAATCCAAAAAGTGTGTCAAAAAAATAGATGGATCAAACCACCAGCTTATTTTTTAAAAAGTAGTATAAAAAAAGAAAATCTGTATAGTAAGTTCCACAACAATTCGTTGATTTCTCGTTTTACCTGCTACTGTTAGTCGTAAAACTCAATATACTTCGGGTACCCGCATGTAGGTCCCGACTTAAAATTTTCTTTTTTTATTATTGTACCTACTTTCTGGTATATTAGGTGGGTTATAGGCAAATTGCAGGTGTTGAATATAAAACAGAGTCTTTTTGTCTTAGTTCATTAGTCGTTTGAAGTTTGTCAAGGTATTTTCGTGTGTGTTATTTAGCATCCAAAATAGCTAACCTAAACTATTGATATTAGTAGGTAATCAGGACCTGTACCCTTTTAAAAGGTGCGGTGCCTACACAATAGATATTTGTCAGGCAACCTATTTATGGTTGGGTTTTCCACTGGGATTGTAATTTAAATTTTATTTCGGTTAAGAAATCAACGAATTATTGTGAAACGTACCATACGAATATTTCTTGATTTCTATATGGAAAAAAATATGTTTCCTTTTAGAGTGAGAAATTTTGACCATGAATCAAATTACAAACAAAAACGTTTTTTATAAAGCGTTTTTTCGCTGAGAAAAGTCGGAAATACCGCTGAAATTGACCACTGGTTAAAAAATTTATAACATAGACCCTTATTTCAAGCTTTTATTTAACTTGCAATGTTTGTATGTTTGCTCGGGTCAAATCTCGAGATTAAATTTTAAAGCAGTTATCCTCAACCGATTGAGCTAAAATTTTGCACACACGTCGAGATAAGAAGGCATGGTTAGTTAGTGACGTCATTCTACATCCAACATGGCGGACCGCCCAAGATGGTGTTCTAATTAATTTTTATGCACTTTTTTAGTTAAACTTACCGGCATATGTTTGTGATGAAACTGCTAAAATCAAACATATCGTCACCAAAGCCGGCCCCGGTTCGAGTAGTTGAGTCCACGCCTTCATGGCGCGTCCTGCAAAATAAAAAATATTATAAGTAAAAAATAAAAATAAAAAAGTTAGCTAAGATATTTTTTAAATTAAACCAGAAGTGTTAAGAGTTATGTGTTGAAACACACTTGTATTCCCATAAAAAACATATGCTCCGTATGTATTTCTATGAAATCCCAGACAAGTCAAATAAAAAAAGTAATTTCAACTTACTAAATCAAAATTTCGACTTAATATGCAAAAATTACAACTTACTTTAAAATTTAAGCTTATTAAGTTAAAATTTCAACTTCCTTTGTTGAAAATTTACCCTTTTTTATTTTAGTTGGCTCCTTTGACCTTTTGTATTTTAAATCAGACTTTGCATTCAATTTTGTTTACATGTCTGGAAAACCTGGGAAACGGGACTTCCACTGCTTTTAGCATACTTAATTTCATACAAAGAGTAATAATAACTCCACTTTAAAGGGCTCCACAGACTATCGTTGTTTTTAACCTTCTCAATCATCGATTAAGACTGCTCAGTCGGACGACTAAAACTTTTATTTTCCTACACTCAATTTAATTTTAAACCATTTTAATTGCCGAAAGCTGCAGTCGTTCACCGAAAAACGTATATACTTAATTTAATTTTAAACCATTTCAATCGCCGGAAGCTGCAGTCGTTCACCGAAAAACGTATATAAAACGTGTTTATTTCACTGAAAACCGTAAATAAAGCGTGTTTATTTGTTACAAGAATGACGATTAAAAGCGTCCTGCACCGCACACCTCGTTTTTTAAATGAAGACGGACGAATTGACGATTAAGATTTCAAGCGCGGCTAGAAATTTTTACCAACGGTGTTATGTTCGGTATTTGCCCACAAACTGGCAATGTTAATCGATGCTTTTGATCGTTACGATTAAAATGGCTTAAAAAGAATGAGGTCTGCGGGGGCTTTTAAAAAAGCCTCCTTCTTTTGCTCATTAAGGAACTGTAGAGAATCTGTATTATCTCTGTGTCTGTATACCTTTATAGGTATTTTACTGGCTTTTTCTCTGACGAACTAGCTCACATAATTAAAAATATTATAGTACATTTATTTTAAAGTTTTAGCTAATAATTTGCAGGTTTCGTTACACAAATAGGTAGTTTTAATTATTCCTTTTTTACAACTATGTATTTTCATTTAATTAACTTTAAATCACATTCTCACATCGTCTTTTTACAACAAAAGACAGAAGTCATGAACTCGAAAAAAATCGACAAATTTAAAGCCATTGTTCTTAATTATAGCAAAGCACCTTGACAATGACTTCCAGGCCATTATGCAACTTCTTACACTGGTTCTCACACACCTACCATCGCGTTTTTATCTTGATGTATTATTGTAGACAGGGCCGTAACGCGTTTTTAATATACAATTAAATTTATTAATTATTATTTCAATAAAATACGAAAAAAGTAAGTAAAAAGAATAGAACTGATAATTTATACTTCTTAATATTATTCCCCCTCATTATTACTACTAATTACTTATTATTACTCTTCCCCTCATTAATCCTTATTTAACACCAAAAAAAATACCACACTTTTTTAGAAACTGTGCTTAAAAAATGTATTACCATAACACAAAAAGTTAATATTCTGTTCTATTAAAGTAAAAATTCTTAGTATTGTTAAAACAATATTTTTCGTATACTAAAAATACTTCCCTCTTTTGCAAGAAAAAAAAAAAAAAAATAATTTTATAATAATAATATATATATATATTATATATATATATATAATATATATATATATATATATATATATATATATATATATATATATATATTATATATATATATATATATATATATATATATATATATATATATATATATATATATATATATATATATATATATATATATATATATATATATATATATATATATATACAGGGTGCCACAGATTCAAGTGCATGCATGAGGATCTCGGAAACCGTAAGAGATACGAAGTCGGTTAAATTATGGCAAAGTTGTGTATTTGCGTAACTAACCATGTCCATTTTAGAAAGTTGCAAAATTCCGAATACTTCCGGAGATATCCGGAAAAACTGAAATTTGCCGATTTCGTTTTCATTTTTTTCTGACATTATTTAAAGATATATGAAAATACAAAAGACAATTTTTTATGGCCACCTCTTAAGCTCTACAAAACAGCGTTGAGAGATTTTCGGCACGACGTTTCGTTTTCGTTAAACCATCATCAACTTAATTTTTTAAATACGGACCTGGGTTATTTATTTAATTTTTTTAAACTCCTTATTATCCCAATTACAAAAATGCATAATACTTAATATTTATTAACAAATATGGAACGCCCCTATAAGAAATGATGTGCGTTCCTTGTCTAACTCATTGTCTCTTATAGAAAATATGTTTATTTAACAGAAAAATATTAAGTGTTATACATCATTGTAATTGGGATTATAAGTGCTTTAAAAAAATGTAATAAACAATTGAATTTTTAAAAAATCATAAAACTGGCATCATTTTTATTTTATTATAATCTAGACTGATACTAGAACAATACAATTTGAATAATTGGAGCCCATGACAGCTACAAAAAAAATACAGGCCCTCAAACCACAAAAAGAGGTGAGAAATAATTCTAAGATCTAACTTTGCATTGCATTAAAAAAAAAACTAGAAATGATCGAGTATTCCGAATTATTCAAAAATATCTTTAATTCATGCCCTTTTAAACGATATGCAATAACCACAATTTACTTAAGAACAGCAAGAGTTATTTGTGAACTTTATCAAGGTAAGCATTTTTTTACGAAATTTTTTCAGAAGTTGAAAGAGCTTCTAAAGGCAGTCTAGTGACTTCAGGGGGGATTAATCGAGTCCAATCGACACCCGTCATGATTTTTTAACTTAGGATCACGAATCTAAGTTCATAATTGTCTTATGCAGGGTTTTGAAGAGAGGATCTTACTCTATTTCTTGATCTTAGAAAAAAAGAAGAGATTATAACAAAAATAGAGGCCAAGTTTCTATCCAAAAATCTCGGCCTTAAAATAGAGAGATCTAGAAGTGGAAGTTCTTTTTTGACATGGGAAATTTTTTTACTGAATCTTCTGTATTAATAAATGTTCTTTTCCAAAATACAGACATTTTTTTACTAAGACAGGCATATTAGTAAAAAAGTAAAAAAAAACTTTATTTAATTTTAGTTTTTAGTACTTTAAGAGGCTGAGATTTTTGGATAGGAATATAGGATGCCAAGAACACTTATTTTACATAAGTGTTCTTGGCATGTTTCTCTTATGCAACTTATGTTTTACTAAAATATTCGTGTAGAAACCTCTATTTATAGCACTTGTGTATGTACAGTATACTATTTAACATTTTCTGTTAGTATAAGAAGTTAAAAAAAGAATATAAATAAAAAAGAATACTACATTAGCAAACAAATATTGATAATAAATACTATTATGAGTAAGATAATTATTTAATTACATTAAAGTACTTTTTCTGAATAACAACTTAATTAAGGCTGTGTTAGTATTAGTTAGAGATAAAAATATATTCTTAGCTAATGGATAATGCGTATGCGAAGAAGCAGTAAACAGGGCCGCATCATCTCTATATTAAAATAGTTTATTATTTTTACACAAACAGTATATTAAATTGAGTAAATAAGTTAATTATACTATTTTGTTATTTATGGTGCCTCGAAGCTTTAAAATCAAATTTTCTTTAAACAATAAACTTATGTGGGAATTGGGGTTTTAAGAGTAATAAAATATTAGAGTGTCTCATTTTAGATCAGAAGAAGCCGAATATATGTTTTATTGTATTTAAAATAACAACATAATACAATCTAAACATATAACCTTAAAAAAAGTCTCTCGTTATAGGTCAGAAAAAGCCAAATATATTATGTTTTATTGTATTTTAAAAAATAACATAATACAATCTGCGTAATTTCGGTGCATCGTTCAGAATTCCAAAAACAACTTCAAATCTGAACATTCTTTGCCCATGTTATTCAACAAGATATTGATCAAGTGATTCTTAAATTGCTAGTACCACTAACTTACTTTTTAAACCGAAATAATAGTGGGAAACACCCCATTCCTGTTCACACACCCCAATGATTTAAAAAAGAAGCCATCGACCCTTTTAATTTATTTACCATCTCCGAGAGTTGTATATTTTTATCCTTTGTTCATAACATAACATAGTTTTAATGTTTGTAAATTACCGAAATCCCAAAATATCTTAATCATCAATAATTTAAATAATAATTAACAGTTAAACTTGTATTTTGGGCAAAATTCAGTTATTTCAAGTTATCTAAAAACACTTAAAAATACGTGTTATGGCAAATCGAACAAAAAACCCTGAAAATGCCTTTTTAAAATTTTTTTTTATTCTTTTTTAAATTAATTATTTAAAAAGATTATTGAACATTTTGTCACCGTACTACAAACTCATTAAACTTAAAAATATTGTGTTTTTTAAAAATTTCCGGGTACTTAATTTCCATTGAATTTGCAGAAAAAATGAAATGACAAGCAAAACAAGGATTGGCAATTATATTGTTTTTTAAAGAGATTTGATGAATTTTTAATGTTTTTATAAGAAATTATAGTTCCTTATAAGAATCTTTATTACCCTTTTCAATCCAGATTGACCTATTAGGATTTTTATCGAACCTAACATTTTTATCAGGCTCCCACGAGGCCTTGACTTTAGCATAACATATTTAAATTTTACCATTTTAACAAATTTTTATTTTCTTTTTCATTCTGGTGATCCCAGTCAGGACATTAAATAAAGATGAAATAATTTTATTGTCATTCCTCTTAAGTACAATTTTTGGGTTAATCAGACTTTTGAAATGGGGAAAATTCATTGAAATATTCCACATTCATACAGGTGAAGCTAATAAAGCCAAAGGAGGACGTCAGGGTAAAAAGAAAACTAAACCGATTATCCCTACCTTAAATGTATTTTTCCCAATCACCTAAAAAAACCCAAAGAAATGCCCTTCACGTCGCGTCGTAATTATTACAACATCGGTCTTTATTATAAAATTAAATATACTATAGAGGTAATAAACAATGTCCATTCTTAACGCTTCTTTTCTAAAAACAATGCATCTTTAATTAAAATTTTTTTTAACGGGGAAAAAAATGGGCGTGAGATGAATCAAACCATCCCTTGCAGAAATGATTAAAAACAGATTTATGTAAAATGTTTTAATTTTTAAGGGGATACGGGATGTTAAATCGACATGTTTTCGAAAAAAAATCATTCATTGTCACGGAATTGTTCTTTTTTTGTTGAAATTTTTAAATTTTTAAAATTTTTTAAATATGTACTGGTTTTAAATAAATATGGATCATCCAGGGAGATGATGCTTTGGGGTCCCCATCTATTAAAAAAGTAAAAATAGTTTTTGTGTTTTTTTTTTTCTTAGTTTCTGAGAAATACTTAAAAAAAAAAAGAATTAAAAAAAAAGAAATACAATAAATATTGTTTTTGGGAATGGTACCCCCCAACAGATATCCCTTAAAAACACAACCCAATATTCTCTAAAGTCTAGCGTGTAATACGTATTACCCAAAGTGAAACATATAATTAAATTAATTCTGATGTTACTAAAAATAAGTACGAAACATATTAATTAAAAGTGTCAATAATATGTCGTATAATTGAAAATATTTTAAAGATTTTATATAAATTAATAAATAATAATGCGAATTCACATTTTTTTTAAATAGAGGAAAAGGAAATTTTCAATCTAATCCTGTATATAAGGTGATTTTCTAATATTGCGAAAAGTTTTACAGATGATCTGTTTTGGATAAAATTAAAAAAAGTTTCTATAAACATATGTCCTAAACTTTATTGTTGAATTGTGGGGCGAATATTTTAAGTTTAAAAAATTATTTTATAAATATAAATAAACATAGACTTATGCCATTTGAAATAGATGTTTAATGATCGGGGGCTTTCGGGGATGGAAAATTCGTAGGAGATATTGTTTAAGAAAACCTTTAAAAAAATATAAACATCTTGCCCAAATTTTATGTGTTTTTGTTTATCCTGATTTATAAAATAATATATATTTACGACATAAGTCCGGGAAATGAACTTTTACAGTATAGGTGAGATGTTTACGAACGAGGCGACGAAGGGTCTGGAATTTCGAAACAATACTGTAAAGGTTTATCAGACGAATAATGTACTTTTTTTTTTATTTTATACTCTACTGTCGAAATTTATGTTTTGAAATAATAACGTTTTTACTTCTTTAAACATTTACAAAATAATTAATTGTCTGTTCTGAAAACGGTTTTAAAAGTTTCGTTTGCTGGTGGAAACATTGTCCCGTACTGCCCCTAAAGGTTAAATTTAACGAAAAGATTGCGTTGATATGTCCCGTTATTTTACAATCGTTTTTGGTAAAATTGACCCCACAGGGGTGAAAATCTAATTCAGATGAAATTTTACAAAAATCTAATGAGGCTACAGGACAGTTAATATCAAATAAATAGGCAGAACGGTATGAAAGATTTTACAGTATTGAGTCTGGTGAAATAGTTTTAACGGACCCAGTCCAGTAATTTTTTGCAATATTAAGGCAACACCCTGTAAATAAATTTATTTAAGAAGTTACTTTTGTATTAAAAATGTAAATTTTGTGTTGATATTACTAGAGAATTGCAAAACGCCTTATATAGTATGTTATCTAACTAATTAGTTTTTTTAAATCCTACTTGACTTTGACCACCTGTCAATTAAGAGGTTCAAGTACGAGGTTTCCGACAAGCAAAAACCAAGCAATTACCCAAAGCTTTAAGCTTTAAAACGATATTTGTTTATTAACTGGGACGCTTAAAGCTTGCATTATGGTAACTCGAAACCGAACCGTTACTATCTCTTCATTAAAGAATACTCATGTAAGTCTAGTAATGTATTATGTATGTTCCTAATAATAAAATTGGTGTCTTGCATGATTTTACTGTTAATGTCTCCGAAGATGATGTTTTTCTCTTAAATTCTTACACACTGAAGAGACACGAAGCCTTTCGGCGTTTTGTGTGTTTTGTATTGCAAATAAGTTTTTAGACGATGAATTTATAATTGCAATACATCATAATTTATTTATTTATTTATGGGTGTGACTTAATCAGTCATTAAATTATTGTTTTTTGTTATGTGATCACGTACAGGGTGGGCATTTTGTTAGGGTCCAATACATTTTTTTGGAAACTGCAGATTTTTGAGAAAAAAAGGTCGGTATGCTTTAAATTAATTTCACTTTTACATCTTTTACATATACAGGGTGTTTATTGTGTTGGCCACCGGTATTCACTCTTTTTCAATTGGCACCCTTTTTTATTTATTTAAATAGCGGCTCCAAAGAAGAGTTCAACAATATATAACAGTATGGGTCTGTGTCGCAACGTTTCGGTTTTATTGACGTTTTTCTTTAATTTTTGACCTATCTTTAAATTAATAAGAAGACGGTAAAAAAAATTTTAAAATTTTTTACGTAAAAACAAAGCTTATTTTTCTTTTGCAGGCTTTTTAAGTTTTAAAAATAAATCAGTATTGCCATATTTTGTTCATCGTAATATTTCCCTGATTTTTTTAAATGCAAACCCCTGTATATAATAACAAATCTATATAAAGAATTAAAAAACCTTCTCAATAATGTATAACAACATGGGTCGGCGAGTCACCGTTTCGAATCTATAATTGTCTTCAGGAAAAGTATTTTTCTTTTTCCAACCACACTACATCCTGTATACATAATATTATGAATCAATACAATAAATTTGGTTTAAGATGAGTTAACCAAATCCCCTATATTATTTTATAATATAAAGTATACAGGGTGTAGTGTGGTTAGAAAAAGAAAAATACTTTTTCTGAAGACAATATTCAAACGGTGACTCACCCCATGTTATTCATCGTGAAAAGGTCTTTTAATTCTTTATAGGAAAGGTACTAAAACAGGGGGTTCGAAAAACTCAGAAATTTTGCGATAGACAAAACATGGCAACACTGTAATATTTTAAAATCTAAAAAAATTTTGCCAGCTAATATAAATAAAATAGGTTTCTGTCTTTTTTTTTTTACGTGAACAAGATTATAAAGAATATTTACCGTATTTGTATTAATTTAAAAATGGTCAGAAAAAGAAAAACAAAAATCAAACTTTTGAACCTTTTTAATAGTTGAACTTGTCTTTTAAAATAAGGAAGTGAACACCGGCGCCAACCTGAACACCCTGTATATGTGAAAGTAAAATTAATTTAAAGTATAAATTAATCCAAGAAACTTTTGTCTCATTTACTGAGAAAATGTTTGGCCCCTAATAAAATGCCCACCCTGTACATTGGCATATTCTCAAAATGATAGATGGCACTAACTTGTTAAAGTCTAACTATGAACAAAATATATTATGGTAATTAAATTAAAATATTCTTTTTCTCTTCTCTTTTTTTATAAGTTTAATAAATGAGGTAAAGTCCTGTCTGCATTTAAAATTCTAAGATAACTATGACCTCAAAAACTAATGTTCAATCAGATAGCAAATTCCTAAAATACCCCCTAAATATACGATATTACGGGTTCTGTTTCAGGGCGTGAGTAAAAATTTAATAATTTTTCAAATATAATTAGAATACTTATGTGAATATACACACTCAATGTCATACCTTTATGTGTAACGATCACTAAGTTGTCATAGGGGAAAAGTACGCTGAAACGTCGTTTGGTGTAATATACAAATTGGGTGCGTCAGGCCGGAACCTGGCCTGACATACTAATGTGCGCTTAGATTCTCCCTCGTATAAAAAATTGTTAGCTGTGTTCAAACTCTAGTATCTTAAAAAATCCGCCGTCTTAATCAATTAGTTTCCAATATTCCATCCATTACCAAGATCATAAAGCTTGCACTACAGAAACCGCATTTTTTTAAACTTTAAAATTTTAAACCTCAAAATTAAATAGTTTCATCACGGGTTTTTTCAGTCAAGTCATAAGACTAACATTAATAACAACAGTTTTCAGTTATGTTTTGATACAGATTTTCTATCGCTCTAATTCAATGTCGGAATGAACTTAATAGTATAACGCTTTTTATGTGTTACACAATCTATTGACGGTAATCGCTAACCTGTTGTCCAAGAGCGAGTACGTTTACTCCGTAAGTTTTATTCGATTTTTTTTTAATCGGATTAGTTTTTAAAGTTGTATATATATATATATATATATATATATATATATATATATATATATATATATATATATATATATATATATATATATATATATATATATATATATATATATATATATATATATATATATATATATATATATATATATATTCCAATTTAATATGTACTGGTTATCAAATGCGTGTTGACAGATATTTGATTTGTGAAATTCTGTGTTGATATTCTTTTATGCGTTTTGCTAATGTTTTAGAATTTTCACCTATATAAAATTTATTACATTCACAAGGGATCCTATTAATAACATGCTTAGTATTTTCCTTGATATTTTACGGTTTTAGTGATATTAGACGATAATAATGTTTTGTGTTTCCAAGATAATACGAATGTTAAATTTATTACCTATTCATTGAATTTTATTTGATTAGCCAGAAATATATGGTAAAAACGGATTTTTTAAACAAATTTATACGTGTTAAAATTTTAAGGCTTACTCTCTTAGTTTGGAATTGGATTTTTTATCGATTTTACGAAAGTCTATTATAGATAGAGCACAACTTTAAATAAAAATATTTTGTAAATTTTTCATCCCATTAAAAAAAAAACAATTTAATGTGCAACTAATTGGTTTAAATTTGTTTTTACGCAAACGAAGCAAGATAAAAAAATATTAGGAGACAAAAACAGTGTATTTTTAGTTGCCTAAAAAATATATAAAAATAGCAAAAATCTCGGTGGCGTACATTTTGTTTTTAATTATTTTCGATTAGCTGTCCCCTAAGACGCCACTGGACTAAATAATTTTTATTTTATTATGCCCAAATAAGTCTCTTATTACTAGAACTAAGAGTGACAAATTTTAAGAATATCGTCTACAGGGAATTTAAAATAATTACAAAAAATTATTTTTTAGAAAAGTTTAACACCCTTTATCTTAGAAACTATGCATTTTTGGACCCACATTTATAGAAACTGTTTTTAATATTTTTCAATGAGAAATTATCTTTTGAAATTAAAGCGTGCATCGAACACCCTGTATAAGCGCTAGGAAAACATATTCAATTTAAGTCGATGAACAGTTAATTATGTTTAATCTTTTTTATTACTTAAAATTAAAAATGTAGTACAAATATTATTAAGGTAATTCGCCGCTATTTGCGCCGAACTCGCCCATCTCTCTCCAACAATAATTGATAATTAAACGGGCCAGAATTCCTTTGACTAATACCAGTACATTATATTTTTTCCTATTTTAGTTTAATTCAAGATGCAGTATTTTAAATAAACCACAAATTTAGTGCTGTTCCAAATAAGATCAAATACGCTTTACCAAAAATTAGAGGTTCTCAATGCTTGAAATTATTTTTTTTGTAGAAGACTGTATACAACACATAAGGTCCGTTCGTTATTCAGTAATATTTTACACTATTTTACCCTTTTTGAACCCACCTAGTCCCAAAGTACAAACAAAGCTATCTAAACTTTCAAAAATCAATATCTTTTTAACCAAACGATCAAAAAATTTAGGTTGTTTTTTAATTTTTAAAACCTTGATTTATATTGCTTTAGTTTTTAAAAAAGATCGTAGAGACCGTTTTTCGAGATATTCCCAAAATGAATGATTTTGTTTTGTTTGTTTCACAAACAATAAAAAAAATCGTATTTTTTTCAACTGGATAAAAGACGGTTTTATCACCTCTATATTTTAATTTCATTTAATTTTAAAAGTTATAGCACTAAAGTGTCTTTATAGTAGAATTTCAATTCTTTGTTTCTAATTATTTTTTATAGCGAAACGAGGTATCTTTTGATGAAACAAGCTACACAGAAAATTTTATACCAGTCATTTTCAACCAATAAGATGCTTTATTTCAACATTGTTACTATGGTAACCAGCAAATTTTCTAAATTTTTTTTTATCTACATGTATACGTAAAATTAATAAGAGAAAATTTCCCGGCACATGACAGCTGTCAAATAATTAGACAATAATAATATTGAAATTATATTGACAATTTTTTTTTACTTACTTTATAAGTTGAAAATACAAGAATTAATTAAGTTGTAAATTCTATAATATCAATATAATTTTAAATTCTTTAAAATCGGACCTTTCTTTTCAAAGTAAAAACCCACACAATGGCAGTTTAAATGAAGAAAAACGTCAAATGTCGCATTACACACAGCCTTCTTTTTATTTGTGGATAACGTCCAAATAAATATTTACTTAATGCTTTCTTTTTAAATATAATTCTGGTATAAAATTTTCTTACTAAACCCCCAAATCCTTGAATTAATTGAGGAAAATTTGTCTCGTACAAGAATTTTTAAAGAAAATTATTTCGGCAATAATTCATGCTCTAGGGAGATTATATGTGAAAATTTTTGAATGATATTGGAAACATTTTAGTACGATTAAAAAATATATATGAATCTTGCCTATTCTACTCCATTAAATTTGATGTCGTAAACGTACTCTGAACGTTCGGAAGAAACCCAGTCACCACACAGATACTATTTAAGTGGTCCTGACAAAAAACCAGTGTACGGCAATTAATAATAGTCACCGTTTAGACCGTAAAATCTTTTCAAATCAAAGTCGAACGGTTAATGGGAGAACCGTTACGTGTTGGAGATTCTCTTCTTGTATGCCGTTGGGAGATGAATCGATACACGTGCAGGAAGGAAGGTGTAAGAATTAATTTTGTTGCAGTAGTTTTTTTGTGGTGTGGAATGCTACTGCATCGAATAGCACTATTTGTAACTAACATACTCGGCAATTATGATAGGTGCGAGCGTACGGTTTAATTTAGTTTTAATTTGAGTAATATTTTGACGTGGCAATCACACCCCCTAACATTAATAACTATAAATCGCAATACTATAAGCTAGGCGTATACAGGATGTTTCCTAACATTGGTAAACAATTCAAGGGGTGATTCCTGAGGTATATTCATAAAAAAAGTTTCTATATATATTTTTCAAAAAATGCTTTTTAAGAGCTGCATCCCTTTAAATAGGCCTTCCCTCGAAAAACATTTTTATCACCCGCACAGCTTCCTTAGGAAGCATTTTCAACAAATGTTTGTAGAAGCTTTTTTCACGAAAATACCTCGTAACGTCCATGCTGACCTAAGAATGCCGAAAGAACTGGAAGTTCTAGGAAAACGGAACAGGGTAACTCTCTTGTGGATACCAGGGCATTCGGGAATAGAAGGCAACATGTCTCTCCGGTAGCGTAGTGGTCAAAGTTTCGGCTCGCCACCCCGGCGATCCGGGTTCGATTCCCAGAACCGGAAAGACACTTAGTAGGTATTTAAAATAATGTTCGTGGTGGCACTACCGCGTTGTCTAAAAGGTGCTGTGAAATGCAACATTTGCATTTTTCAGTGCTTGGACAACGTTGACGGAACAACTGGGAAGAAATGGGTTAGACACCGAAAACCGACACTCACGTACTTTGATTACTTTAGGTTTATATATTATATATATAATATTAGAATATAATATACATATATAATAATCCTTCGTGAGCTGTCACAAAGATAAAAAAAGCGGATGAACTAGCGAGAGAGGATTCATTTACACCCTACTTTGGACCAGAACCTGCCCTTGAAATGACCAAAAACCACAGCATGATGGCAAACTAGTGAATGGATCCGAAACAAACACAGAAAATACTGGAGGAACCTCAGTAGAATAAAACACAGAAAAAGACTTTTTAAGGGGTCCATCCAAAATAACGAAGAAAGAACTACTCAGAAAAAAGTAGGAAAAGACTTCGCATAGTAGTAGGGCTGCCAACAGGACACGATAACCTAAAAGGACACCTACACATAATAGGCTCATACAATGGAAACCCAAGTTGCAGGATGTGCGACGAGTTGGAAGAAACAGCCGACCATATCCTGTGCGAATGTCAAGCATTGAGTCACAAAAGACAGGCATTTTTTGGGCATCCGAAAATGAGCCCACAGAAATATATCAACCAATCAGTTTCGGGGTTATACAGACTTGTAGAAGGAAAAAAGCTCAAAAATTTTATTGTACGAAATCCGGCACATTGACTTTGAATTTTGGAAATAGAAAAAACGAGCAGAGATAGGAGACGGAAACGCATTTTTCTGCCTAGGGAGGCATATGCATTGCCGTCCTGATCAAATGTAAAAGTATAGAAATGTGTCAGTTTTGAGATCCTAAAAAGGCTGTAATATCAACGTTACCTATATGATTGAAAATAAAAACACATTTTTTCTATTAAATGCAAAAAATCAGATAAAACTTGACTAGAATACCCTGGAAAAGTAACATAACTTAAATGCTTTAAATCCTCCACCAACGCGCTAATATGCTTTTTTATAACCATTGCAATTATATTGTCGTGGCTACATGAAAAGAGTCGCATTTTAACTTAAGACAACATTTAATTACTCAGGACAAAATTGGACAGTGTTCATAAAAGGATTTTTATGAGAAAAGTAAATATTTTATTGCTGTTACTTTTTTTGTGTGGGTTTTAATAATAATTAATCTACTGATTGACATGTAAGAAGGTTAACGACATGTAACTTTAAAATGACCGTTGTGTAATTTATTTTCAAGACATGTGACATAACACAAGCTTAAAATCAAATACTTTATTAATCAAAATATGCTATTAATAAACCATTTTTTATTTCTCATAAAAGAATCATACCAAAACACTTATGTAAAATAAGGGCCAAGTTCCTGTCCAAAAATCTCGTCCTCTTAAAGTACTGAGATCTAAAATTATGCCAAGTTCTTTTTTGATTTGAAAAGTGGTTTACTGATTTGTCTGTATTATTAAAAAAAACTGGTTGTATAGGGTTCCCCATAAAAGACTTTAATTGCTCAGTAAAATTGTTAAAACTTAAGGAAACTAACATTTTATTACACTTAATTAAAATTCACTCTTTGAGATTTACTATAACATACGACTTATCCAAACTTTTAAAAATTATGTCTTTTAAGTAAGTGCCATTAACTTCAATGCACTTTTTAAGATTTGACAAGAAATGATTCATGACACGATGAAGGAAAACCTGATCTATTCACCGGACCTCTTCAGGAATTCGGACTTTAAGATATTGGATGTTTTCTGGACGAGTTGCAAAAACCTTTGACATCAAATAGCCTTACAGAAAAAAGTCTGGCGCAGTTAAGCCCGGGGACCCTAAAAGCCAATTTAAATCCCCAAATAGTAAAATGAGTTGGCCATTTAACACTTTAAGCAGAACTCTTTTAGAGTTTTTAGCGGTATGTACTGTCGCTTCATCTTCTTCTAGTAAGTTATTCTTTATGTTTTCACCCAAAAAACTCGTTGTTGAACTGAATAATCCATGAGAATTATGTGTTTAAAAATAATGATGTTTTGTTAGAAAAATGACCTTTTACGAAAATATCATAGTTTTGTGACAGATGCCTACTCGATTAATAATATGTTGATTCAAATCCCAAAGTCCATAGAAGATAAAAATAAAAGGAACGTACTGACTTATCTCATATAGAATTTCTTTTAATATCAAAATGAGTACTCTATTATGGGGAACCCTGTATTATTAAAAATGAACCGGCATTAATACAGATAGATCAGTCAAAAAAAATTTGGTTTAATTTTAAATCTCAGTGCTTTAAAAGGTCAAAATTTTTGGTAGGAACTTGGCCACCATTTTACATAAACATATTTGGAATATTACATAAAGAGCTTTAATAAATATCCATTTTTATTATCTCATTATTGCCTCTTATCAACAACTCAAGCCAACAAGCAAAAAGAAAGTACCACGTATTTGTTTTATGACAATTATAAAAGAAACAAATATGATCAGAATATGTTCTCAAGATAAATTCCAGCATCGATTGAACATTGATAATAAAAACAGGTGTTGCAATGAGCCGAACAATGGCCAGGAATCCTGCAATAGTTCTCACATTAAAAACCCGTAGTTTACATTTTCAATTAGGCATCTCTCAGACAACACCAGCTATAGCATTTTTGTAAACAGCAAGCTTGGGAAAAGAATGGTCACTGTACTTCGAGAGTACTATTTGTCAAAGGTGTTAGTCGGAGAGTGTACCGTACAATTACATGGGCGTACTTGTGCAGGATTCATGAAGAGATTTTACAGGGTGTTACAAGGATGTTTAAACAAAAATAACGCTTGATTTTTGTAATATACCGCATAACTTACTACAGACATCTATGTTAAATGAAGCTACAAAATTTGGTCCCAGGCTTAAACTAGGTTCCGTTAAGTTCTGGTTGGCTTTTATAAAAATTTCTTTTTTTTTTTTGTCTAAAACGACAATTATTTAAAAATTACACATTAGATCGAGCCGTAAAAAATACTTTTGCAAGTTTCCAACTAAGATATAAAGTTCTCAGCTTATTTTTATCTTTGACAGTCAGATAACTGTGCTCGCGTAAGTTGTTGCATTAATGTGGGTTTAAAGCTGTTTTTTTGAAAATATCAAAAAAAATATCTTTATGTAATAACAAACGATTTTTAATAATTTTAAAGCATAATTTACCATATGTATGTATGTAGCACCCACTTGGCATAGTTGTCTATTTCGTAAACTGGATGTCCAGTTCCTGAAGTGGATCCAGATAGTGTAATAATATTTTATTTTACTATCTGGACAATTTTTATGTCCAGTTCATAAAATGGATATGTAATTTTTCCACTTAGAGAAGCGAGACTATATTACAACATCTTGACACAAAAATCATCCAGTTCCTGTACTGTATATTTGGCATTTGTCCACTTAGTTAAATAATCAGTCGTCGGTGTTTTGAATGGCATGAACATTATATTGAACTACTAAAGCAAAAATGTTTAATATCAAAGATAATTTTTATACGCGTTTTGATCAACATTCCACGAAAAAACTAACCATAACTAACCACAACTAACCAAAAATGTTGGGTCATTGCATTGTATTACAGATAGATAAATGCCGAATATACAGTACAGGAACTGGATGATTTTTGTGTCCAGATGTAATACTGTCTCATTTCACCAAGTGGAAAAATGGTTTTTATTCATTTCATGAACTGGACAAAATATTGTCCAGATGTTGAAATAAAATATTATTACACTATCCAGTTCTACTTCAGGAACTGGACATTCAGTTCATGAAATGGACAATTACGCCATGTGAGAGCGATATGTACATATTTTATTTATAAAATACAATTCTAAAGTTAAATAAAACAAACCATTTTACAAAGATTGTAATAATAATAATTAGGTTTATTAGGCATGAAGAAATAATGGTTATAATGAAGTGTTAAGAAACTACTGTTACATGGGAAAAAACTTAATAACTTTTTGAGCTAGACAGTTTAGGTTTAGGTTTTACACATGGTTACTCATAGAGCATACAGCAAAACGGTTTTCAATGATTCATACTGATAATTGAATTTGAAGACGCTATATAGTATTACTAGCACGGAAAAAAACAATGTTATCATTGCTTCTACCAAAAAAAAACTTATAATAAATGTGCTCTTGTAGGTGATGGTTTTAAATACTAGGTAAGGGCTGGCAAAAAAGTTCATTAATGCGTTTTGCTAAATTTCAGCACTGATATTCAGAAATAATGTACACTAATATACATTTTTGTAAGTATCGGGAGTGTAATAAGGATTAGGTATTGATTATTAGATGTCAGTGTACCTGAACTAGCTCTCGAGGAAATTAAATTTTACCGAATGGGTGGCATTTTATTTACAATAGGTCTTAACAAGACCATACTATTTCTGAATAATAAACATACTTTATATCCCAGGTCTGCTGAACCACAGTAGGGATGGTGGTATTGGTATGGCACACTGTAGGCTAAATAAGCACATGGACTAGATAAATGTGACAGAAGACAGCACATGCAGGTTCTGTCAGGGGTAGGTAAAAACACTTGAGCATCTGTGGTACCAAAGCTTGGCGAGAAAAACCTAAGTCGACAAGGTATATGGAGGAGCCTCTGTCCGTGTTTATGGAATCTACTTAGTTCATTTGTAAAAAGACTTTTCATAAGAATTAAATAAAATTGAAATATAGAGGTTAATAAAATTGCCTATTATTTAATTAAAAAAAAGCTTATCGTGAAACGAGGTATTAACAATCAATTTGTGCATAATTAACATTGTCGATATCTGTCATGTATGAAAGCCGTACATTCATTTTTGAATATCTCGAAAACGGTTTCTAGGATTTTTTAAAAAACCAATGCAATATAAATTGAAGTTCTAAAATTAAAAAAAATGATTTTTTAAAGGTTTTAATTAAAGATATTGATTTTTGAAAGTTTTCATGTGTTGTGAACAGGGTCATTGATTATATTACGTGACATCTGGAGCCTTTATTTTTAAAGATAGACAAAAACGTTTTATTTTATACACACGTTATATAAAAATTGTAGGGTTTTTATCATCTTTTGAAATTATTAGTAAAAAAATATTGCGTTTTTTAAATAGAACACCCTGTATATTATGCGCTACAACGAAAGATCTTTTTTTTCTGATTTCAAATAAATATACATTGATAATTTTTGCGTAAACCATTTTTAAGATATTTTAGCTTAAATTATAAATAAATTTAAATAGTATTAGTATCAAGAAAGTCATAAAACAATAAAATTGTAGGTATAATAAATTTTACGTCTCGATATTGTAAAAAGTTAACGTTAATCATTTTTAACTATTAATAATAATGTATATTGCTTTCTTGTCGATGGGCTATTCAGAAGAACAAAAAATCGTCTTTTTTATGGCAACAATAATAATGTGACGACAGTGCAAGGGGAATATCACTTATTATATCCTTAACAACGGGTACCATTTTTAGACATAATTAAATATATAGAAAGACAGTTTAATAAACGGAAAAGCTTAAAAATAAAGAAAAGGACTGTAGCACGAAATGAAAACGAAGATTTGAATATCCTCGTTTTTTCGTTAATT
Organism: Listronotus oregonensis; assembly: GCA_019359885.1. Classification (NCBI taxonomy): domain Eukaryota; kingdom Metazoa; phylum Arthropoda; class Insecta; order Coleoptera; family Curculionidae; genus Listronotus; species Listronotus oregonensis. The sequence continues at coordinate 17,701 of JAHBCN010005550.1, read as the reverse complement.
ATTATATTTTTTCTTCTAGACTAGCACTAACTTCTTTTAATAATATTAGAAAATCCTGAAATATCAATCCTATATGCGGCATTTAAACTTAATAAAACATATTGTAAAATTGATTTAACCTTAAAATTTTACAAATTTCATCCTTATAATGCATAAATATGCATTAAAAAAAGCTAGGTTTAAGCAGCATGCTCCAGAGTTTTTACATAAAATTCTATTTACTGACAAGTCTTTCTTTAATATAGCAGGAATATTTAATCGTAAATATAAACATTATTGGTCAACAAATTGTAAATTCAGTAACATGACAATTTTATTGTTTTTATGGCTTTTTTGATACTAATATAAAACTTTTTTGCAATTTATTTATAATTTAAGCCGAAATATCTCAAAAATGGTTCATCCAAATATCTTCAATGTATATAAATTTGAAATAAAAAAAGATCTTTTGTTGTAGGGCATAATATACAGGGTGTTCATTTAAAAAAGTTAAAGTTGCCTATATTTTTCAATTTTTTTAATGTGATATTTTTTTACTAATCATTTTAAAATATGATATGTAAAAGAAACTACAATTTTTATATAAAATAGTTTTTTCTAACCTCAAAAATAAAGGCACCCGAGGCTACGTAAATATAATCAAAGACCCTGTACAGTCTCCTACAAAAATAATATTTTCAAGCATTGAGAACCTCTAACTTTTGGTAAAGCTTATTCCATCTTATTTGGAACGGCGCTAAATTTGTGGTCCATTCAAAATACTGCATCCGAATTAAACTAAAGTAGGAAAAAATAATATGATCCTTACTGGTACTAGTTAACGGAATCCCGGCCAGTTCAACAATCAATTTTTGTTAGAGAGAGACCAGTTTTGAAATTACAATTTAAAGTAGCCTTTTTTAATAAATTTTCGAATAAAACTGAAGTTCAAGTTAAGAAAAATAAGAAAAACTTAATAATAAATAGTAATAATAATTAAAAATTATAAATCAACGCTCTTTCAAATTATTGATATATCATACATTTATAATTTAAGACATAATAACTTCTCGCTCCAATAACTTTTGTTTATAGAGACATATATTTCTAAGAATGTAATAAATGTTGGTAATAATTTACAACAATAACAGGTGAACAATAATTTACAGAGACAAGAGTTTTTACCCTAATAAGATGTAGATTATTTTCAAAAACGGTTTCTTCTTGAATACGAGTACCTACGTAATAATCGCGTGCACGCATCCTCTCTTAATAATAAACCATTAGATCGGCCATTATACCATGCATACGTCGTTTTCTGTTATATTTACAGCAAGTTCGCATAATTTAGTGAGATTTTCCCTCAAGATTCCCGCGAAGAAGACAAAGCGAAGGTATAAGCGGGCTCGAACGAGTAAATTATTAGTTGGTACTGAGTTATTATATGGTTTTGGGCAGTGGTGTCTCGTCAATTATTAAAAAGAAGTTTGTTTTTTTTAATCTTAAAGATAACCCACGAAAGTTCTAGGTGTCGAGTTTTTATATTTGACTAATTCGCCCACAGTTCCACCAAGCAACCCTACGTTTTAATAATAAATATTCCGTATTTATTTTTAGTAACTACAGAATTAATTTAATTTATAAAAAAAAATGCATTTGGAAAAAAAAAGAAAAAAATAACAATAAATACCTTAAAAAATAAAAAGTCAATCTTCTGTCAAAGTCTAGCGTTTAGAGTTGAATAAAATGAAATATTGCCTGGATAAAAGATTCAAGATTATAATGCTATTGTACAATAATAATATATTTATTACACTAACCAGAACATCACCATATCAAAACGATTAATATTTACGTGCCTAACCGCTGGATACTAGATTTTTTTTGGGGTTAGACAATGCGCTGCAGCGATATATCTTACAGGGTGTCCCAAATTTTTTTTGTTATTTTACCAGGCTAAAACTACTTTTTTTATACAAGATACTGTATTTTATTCCATTTTCAAATAGACCAATAATTTACCAACAAAATGTCTATACATGTTTCTATACCTATCTGGCACCATTCTTTAAAAACAAGCAAATTTTTCCATGTTTAAATACCATCCACAACAAACCACACCTGACAACAACTATTGTTGTTCCATGGCCTACCTAGGTATATTTTAAATATGGCCGGGATTTTGTTGTGGATGGTATTTAAAACATGTAAATAGTGAAAAATTGTTTGCATTTAAAAACTTTGGCAGATGGGTATAGAAACATGCATGGACATTTTGTAGATAAATTATTAGTCTATTTTATATTGGGGTAAAATACAATATGTCGTATTCATATATTATATTAAAAAAAAGAGTTTTAACTATTATTAAATTTCGGGTAAAAGTATTAAGATCTTTTAAATACATGCATTTTTTAACTTCCAAAAAAAATTCTAGTATCGTGCTTGGTTAGGCACGTAAATACTAAACTTTTTTAACATAGTAATGTTCCTTAAAAAAAATTGTAATTAATTATTTTCTTAAAAACGGTAGAAGTGTATAGGTATAGGTAGATGTGTACAAAAATTACTTAGAATTTTGTGTGGGATCCAAATATGCAATTAAATACGGTGTATTCTGTTTAAAATTACAATGTTGCTATTGGTTTCGGTTAGATCTGGCAATGCCGCATATGCGAAAATATTTTTAATTAAATATTATTACCTGTCATGGCCATGTGCCAATTTTCAAAAAGTTCTTTTGTTTGGTTCTTCAGAGTTTTTAATAGGACATCGACTATATATATATATATATATATATATATATATATATATATATATATATATATATATATATATATATATATATATATATATATATATATATATATATATATATATATATATATATTATATATATATATATATATATATATATATATATATATATATATATATATATATATATATATATATATATATATATATATATATATATATATATATATATATATATATATATATATATATATTAAGAGGTGGCCCGTTTTTGCACGATGTCTTTATTTTTGAGGCCCATTGCTAAAAACGTTCAGATGCGTCTAAAGCTTCATTTCCCAAAATTTGGTTGCGAAATTTGAAATTTTACCCGGTGCGAGTCTCCGTTCTTTGCAAAATGTGCCCACTATTGTTTCAGAGCTTGTTTAAGAAGATATCAAGAGAAGATGCAGTAAAAAATTGACGCGATCATAGACTAATTTTATGTTTTGGAATCGCTAAACACGATCCAATCATTAGTTTTATCTCTAATAAGATATCTTTCAAAATTTAGAAAAAATTGGAAAAAATAAGAAAAAAATTAAAAAAATTACTTTTACTGTTTAAAATTTATTGGTTAAAATTTGTATTTATGGACAAGCTGTGGTCAGGGTTGTAGAGAAATGAAAGAGCTTTAAAATGCAAAAAACCCGGTGTGAATTGGTTGAGATCACCCCAAGATACGAGGGAGTACTAAAATTGTGCCAGTACTACAAACAACATCAATATTACGGGTAACGAGTTTAATGACTCATGAAACAAACGAACTTTTGGGAGTAAATTTACGCTTTACAAATTTGTATTTTTATAATGGGCATATACATAGGTTTTTGGTTTACTTGTGAACCACGAGGACCAGAATTCTTCACTTTCATGAATATCCACGGATTTTTAAAAGAAAATCCCCTGTCGTGAATAAAAGCGGGATGAAGGATATCTTGCGGGGTTGCAGGAAGTGAAAATATTTAAAAGTTACGAACGACGTTGCGGAACGATTCGTTCATTTTTTTGTTCAATGTTTAATCGGGACACTCACTGCAAACGAAGAGAAGTGTCAAAATTTAATACACAGAATTTACTATTAGGAAGAAGTATCCTTCTTGTTCCAAAAACTGTAAAAACTCTGGAAAGTATTAATTAACAGGAGAAAGGAAAAAAGTACAGATACAAATTGTTGATTGTGAACTTTTTATGAGCTAATGTACAAAATTATATGTATTTATTGATGTTATTATGAATTTTTTTGAAATTTATAGAAGGACAAAAGTTTATTTTGTAAATAAAAGAATATTTTAAAAACGTTTTTTACTTCATTTTCTAATTGGTTTTGCCACGCTTATCTATATTTCTGGACTTCAAAAAAGTTTAGAAACTTAAAAATTACCCCAAAAGTTTGTTTCATGAATCATTAAACTCGTTGACATAATAATGATGATGTTTGCATTTGCACAAATTTTAGTACTCCCCTCGTATCTTGGGTCAATGCACCAGGTTTTTGCATCTTAGAGCTCTTTCATTTATTTATAGCCTGACCACAGCTTGTCCATAAATACAAATTTTAACCAATAAATTTTAAACAGTAAAAGTAAAATTGTTTCATTTTTTTTCCATTTTTTCCAATTTTTCCTAAGTTTTGAAAGATATCTTGATTGGAGAGAAAAACTAATGGTTGCATCGTGTTTAGCAACCGCTAAAACATATAATTAGTCTATGATCGCGTCAATTTTTTACTGCATCTTCTCTTGATATCTCCTTAAACCAGCTCTAAAATAATAGTGGGCACATTTTGCAAAGAACGGAGACTCGCACCGGGTAAACTTTCAAATTTCGCAACCAAATTTTGGGAAATAAGTTTTTAGACGCATTCGAACGTTTTTAGCAATGGGCCTCAAAAAAATAAAGAGACATCATTATAAAATCAGGCCAGTCTAATATATATATATATATATATATATATATATATATATATATATATATATATATATATATATATATATATATATATATATATATATATATATATATATATATATATATATATATAAATATATATATATATATATATATATATATATATATATATATATATATATATATATATATATATATATATATATATATATATATATATATATATATATATATCCTAACCCCGATAATGAACTTTATGTAAGCATGAACATTGCAAATAAATATCTGAAAAGAATCCGCGTAAAACAAATCTTCTTTCTGCCGTGCACAACGACTTTTGCATGTGAGAATACCAACACAATAAAGCCATAAACTAACATTAAAAATAAATGATGCAAGGTCTATTGGGATGTGTCTTTTGATTAATGAAAAATAATGACCTTTTAAAATTTAGAAGAATTTTTGTTTTTTTTGCATTCTTGCAAACAAATAAATAAATTAATTATGACATTAAGTAGAAAATGTCTAACTTAAATGAATTTTGGTACAATAATTTACAATTATATAATTTAATTTATACCATTAAGCTAGTTTGTTTTCTTTTTAATTTTTGATGCTTACTTATTTTTGTGTTTGGAATTAGTATAGCTTTGTAGTGATGCATACCTGAAAAAAAAAAAAACATTTAATTAATGAGTAAATCAAATTATTTAAAGATGTTAAAGGTTTAAACGAATACAAAAACGGCGTTATTTAAGAAAACCGTCAAATAATGTTCCTACTATCGTGCTTTAATTTTTTATCTAAAAAACAAGGGTTCTTTTATAGTTAAAAAAAAAAACATGCAAAAAATTTAATGCAAGGTTATTTAGCTGAACAAAAAATATTTTTCAAGGACTTTAAAATATATAAATATATTAAACCACAAAAAAAACTTTAAAATTTAAGGAAAAAAACATTTTTTTAATGGTAAACCTTTTTTCGGGTTCGTTTTTAAAATTGCTTTTCAATAAAGAGGATTTCGTATTTATCTTAAGTAACAACGAAATTAACATTATTTATATAAGAAATTTGCTATTTAAATTAAAATATAGAAGAAGGTATCAATAATACCTAAAATTCTATAACACAAAAGCGAATACTCTTTTAAAGTCAAGCGTTTATAACTAATTTTGTTATATAATTGCGTAAAATCCGCATATTTTGCAGAACACTTGTTTCCACCTCACAAAAAAAAACAATGATTCATGTTACTAATAAACTTGATCTCAATCAGTTCGATTAACACAAGTTCATAATTTTTCAATCAAGATTTAATTATTAACTATACCAATTTCTAAGAATTAAACTGTTAATGATCTTTTAAAACGTATGATAATAAAAAATCCACCAGTTTGGGCCTGACCCAGTTCTCCTAGATTTTGATTAAATGATTTCTTTTTGCCACCTGGTATTCCACATATGTGTGACGTATCAGTAAAATCTGCATTATAGTTTTAGCAAGCCAAATTAATAGTGAAGATATTCAACAGTCTTTAAATAAAGATTTATTTTAATTGAACAAAAGTAAAAAAAATACGAAAACATGAAGAAGCGATAATCCAGGTCTCAACAGAAAAATTTGAGCTGAGTACCATGACAGAACTACAAGAAGTTTTAAAATGGATGGATTGAAGATTCAAAGTGGGAAAACATTTTGCTGGCTTATTTTACATTTACAGACTACTCATGCTTCGTTCGACCCTATATCTGTGAAAATGGACATTAAAATATGACAAATTAACTATTTTTAAAAGTAAATTCAAGGATACAAATCCAAAAGTCCAAAACTCAACAAATGGAACTGAAACCTTTTTGACTTAGCCCTCGACAGTGGTATTTCTTAATGAAAGTATGTCTTTAATTATGAGGGGTACTGGGGCTTGTAGATGTGATAAGGATGAGTTAACACATTTAAAAATTGAATATGCTCGAGAAAAAGAAAATTATTTATTTGTTGTTTTGCCAGACACAAAAACTAAAAAAAAAACAAGATGTTTTACTATTCTTAAAGAAGGATTTCCAGTAAACCCTGATAATTTGTAAAAAATACATTTCTTTGCGATGAAAAAACACCAGCTACAGACGCTTTTTTGTCTTTTATAAAAATAACTGGCAAATGTTTCAAATCAGTCTGTAGGTAAAAAAATATTTGCTACGTATTTAAACCTAAAGGATCAAGAACTATACTCTGGCCACCATTTAACAAGATCCTCAGTTACTCTTTGCTAGCGGGGCCAACATGACATTTGCCGGCACCATGGAGGATGAAAATTATCATCAATGAGGAAGCTACATAAAATTAGTCAAACAAAATTGAAGTAGCAGAAAAAATTCAGAGAGGACCAATAAACAGTGAAACGCGTCGGTCTATTAAGACCGTCAACCTCCAGCTCCCCCAGTGGAAACATGGACACAGTTTGACAATATTCAGTTCATTCAAAACTATGTCATTTTTATTTAATATTAATGGTAATTTAAATACCTGTAAGTATAACAAAAAGAAATAAATACATATTTTAGAGCAAGAGAGTGAGTTATAAACCCACTAGTGGTGTTAGATAAAAAAAAATGTCTTAGTAAAAAAAGAACATTCGTTAGTACAGACGTATCAGTAAAAGACTTGCCCAGTTAGAAAAGAAGTTGCTCTAATTTTAGATCTCGGTACTTGTAAGTTTAATGCTTTTCTCGCACTCCAAGAATTTTTCATAATTGAACAAATGTATGAACTTTGCGGCATTGCATTATTAATAATAATTTTGTTTTCGCTAATCCAAGTAGGTAACGTCAAATTGGTTTATATTTAATCTGCACCACGGAATTTAACTGTAGGTTAAAATTAATGATATAGACAAATAGGATCTTAAGGTATATTAACATTTGTTTTAATGAAAATTAGGTTTGCCGTTTTAGTTTTTTAAATTTGGATTTAGTTTTTAATATTTCCTTGAGTGAAAGTCACCCTAAATTCGGTTATGTTAAGATACTATTTGCTCTTAACTCTATTCATATTTCAAAATCATTTGATAGGCATAGATTATTTCCATATCTACCTTTAAAATGGTGTATAATTTTTTTCATTTAAGTGAAAAATAGTTACCGAAAAACGTTATCTCCTGTAGGCTTGCAATCGGAAACAATATCGCATCAATGCAATTTACGGAAGAACCTAAAGCCAGTATAATATTTTTAAGTAAAAACTGTACGAAAATTCTGAAGTGGGAGTTTATTAATCTCACTTCAACGTCTCCGCGTCCTTACGCTGACCTAAAATTGTGTGTAAATATATAAGTCATAATAAAAATTATCTTGATTAAAAATAAGGTCGTTTTGTTTTAATATTTTTGACTGGGTTTTAAATTATGTTACAATTTATCTATTATGGTATAAAGCAATCCTTTATTTTAATTTTTGGTAAATTATGTTGTAATTCGATAATTAAGTTGCAGTCTGATTGAATAATTATACTTTGTCCTTCCGTTTGACTCTTAATTACTTTAAGTTTAAAACTTTGGCGCATAGAGATAAGGATATTTTTTTAAATTGTAATAAACTTGCTTCTTTATCGTACCTACATAATAATGAAAATAAATTTGTAGCTTTTAGAGCTATTGGCGACAGTTTGGTGCGTCAGCGAAAAGTTTGCAAGTCATCTGCGATTCAAAAGAAATTATTGTATATATTTATAAAATGTCAGTGTAGGACAGGTAACAGCAATATTCCATATAAAGCGAACCGGATTTTTTCAAATTGACACTTTTAAAAATAGTGTTATTGTGCTGTTATTATGGGTTTGGTATCAAGACCTACATTTCTTTTAGCAGTATTTTTATGGTTAAAATAATACATATAAAAAGTCAATTGATTCTATGTATGTTCCGAGTTTTGCTAAAGAGATTACTGATGAATTCATAATGTTTTTTATAAGAATTTATCAGTTAAGTTATGAAAGAATTTCTGTTTATTTCAACTAGGCATTTAGACCTATGTTCCCGTATCAAAAGAACTCGGTAACTCAGATCCCACAAACCGTGGTTTTCTAAACCTGTAACAAAGTTTCTCTAAAACCCTATTCCCGAAAATCGACAGACTAGCGTGAAAACGAAATGAGTATAATTAAGCCTTCCAGAAAGCCAAAGACCGTTTTCCGGATAAAGATAAAGTCCTTTTTGCTCGAATGGCGACGCTTTATCAAAAACATTAGTCAAAACTCTTGCCCAAATTCTTTTTCTACCTAATCGAAATGAAATTGTTTTACCTCTAAAAGGAAAATCCAACTATTTGCCAAACAATGTTGCTGCCAATTCTACTCCATCCCGTTAATCTTCCTCTTCCAACAGTTGCCTATTTGCTCATAAAATGTCCGATATCATTTTAAAGTCAAACAGATCAAGCTTATTCTTACTTCTCTTAATACTCAAAATCGTCTGGACTGGACGGCATACCAGCAATCGTCTTAAAGCAATGGAAGTCCCGAGCACCATTCTAATAACCCCTTTTAAATCTCTTATGATACGGGCCCGTTTTTCGAAGAGCTGGAAAGCTGCACGTGTGCAACCTCATAGAAGAATGCACCGGGCTTTCTTCCTTCTAGCGCTATAGACTCTATCTCTTTACTTTTTTATTTGTTTGCCGAGAGCAATAAAAAAAAAAATCAAATATTTCAAATCTTAGCTATCTGGAAAAAACACAAAGATCTTACATGACAGGCAGTATGGTTACCACAAGAAAGATCCACAGCTGATCTTCTTTCTAACTTCAACTGGCACAAACACATTACATCCAAGCGGCTTCAAAAAGCTTGGATTCACTCTTTCGAGCCAGAAAGTATTTCTCTTCTTGTCCTTACTCTGTATGTATCCCAAATTGAACCCTCTCTAGAATATTGTTATTCTCATGTTTAGTGAATGGCGTGGCTAGCTTAACATTCTGGACTCCATTCCAAAGAAGAGCCAGCATTTTCAGAGGCTTTCTTCTCTTGGGTCTTGTTGAAATCTTAAATTTTTATCAGGCTTTTTCCCACAGGGACGGCGCATCCATTGATCCCTTAAGCTTGGCCTTTTAAAATCTTATCCCTATCTATAAAGTAATTGATTTGTTATAATTTTTCACGTTTCAGTGCAATCTTAAGTAAAGACTTCGTTAAAAGTATAAGGAATGATATATAATGAATCAAAAAATAAGTAAGAAAACTCTCAATTTTCTAAGGAAAACAGAGAGTTATATAACGAAGTTTTAAGTAGCAAATTTGACTTATTATGTTTCACAAAACTGGGTGTAGAAGTATTTTCTTACAACAACTTCTACTATACAAGACGATTGTTTCCTTTTGTTCGGTTTTATATTGTCTGTCATTATATTATATTATGTCTGTACCGTGTCTCATAACAAAGGACATTCTGCAGTAAAGAAGCCACTTTATCGCGAAATCAGATCCTTATCTTCTAGTAGTTTGTTTGCAGTTCTGTAAGGTTTGTAACTACTTGAAGATGTCTCAGTTTTAGCAGTTTCGCAGGAGACTAGAAACATGTTCTACATAAACACTATTTCTAAAATTTACACAAAATAATTATTTTGTGAATTACGTTCTCCCAACCGTGTTCGCACGTCGTTGTCGTGGATGGGCCCCAGTAAGATCTTTGGGCTGTCTGCTCAAGTTGCTGGTTATCGGAAACTTTTGTTCTAGCGTATGGAACGGGATCCAAAGCTAAGACGAACACGAGGCTTAGCTCAAGGTGTTAACATACCGTGCTGGCGGAGTGAATGACTTCCTGTGGTTCGCAGCCAGCACAGCAGGTGTCCAACCAGTGCCTCTGAGATACAGGGCGAGCCTTTCGAAATCCTTACTGCGTGTGCGGGGCGCTGGCAATGCAGGGCACTGCCGTGAGTGGACTATTACTTCCCTAGCTCCAAGCTGGGCCAGCAGAACCACTTTCATAGGAAAAAGAAATGTAAACAAAGGTGCGCTATTGAAACGGATAAATCCGTTTCGAGAGGTGCCACTCAAGGTCACAAGCAGACAAAGTACGCCGACCGAAACAGGGTGAATCCGTTTGTGGTGCCCAAAGTCACAGGCGCCTGTTTCACGGGAAGGGCTTATCCATCGCGAATAAACAGGTGCTTCTGAAGGGATCCCTGAATCCAAACAGAAGGTGGACAGAAATTACTTGTACATTGATGTAAAGGCGTTTTGTTTCTTAAGATAAATAAATAAATCTCTTTTCTGTCAAAATCATCACAAATTATCTTCGAATCTTTTAGCTACAGTATTAGGAGATTCGCCGATGAAGCTAGCGAGTAAGGCAAATCTCTGAATAGGAAAGACTCGTGGTGTATCACACTAGAAATAGATCTACTCTGCCAGCAGGACTTCAGAAGATTATTTTTTTAAACAACATCAAGACTGTAAAAAAAAACATTCTTTGAACATAAAATAATTTCCAGTGGAAATATTAGAATCAAATAGAAGGCGGACAGAAATTACTTGTACATTATTAAGAGCGTTTTGTTTTTCTTAAAATGAATAAATAAATCTCTTTCTGTCAAAATCATCACAAATTATCTTCAGATACTTTTAGCTGGTGAAAGTAGAAATTCACTCAGTGAAACTACTTGCAGTAAAGGCAAATCTCTAGAGACTGAGGAAAAGACTCGTGGTATATCACTAGGAAATAGAGTCTCTGCCTTAAGGACTAAACCAAGAAGGTATTTTTTTTAAACAACATCAGAACTGTCCGAAAAAGCAATTCTTTGAACCTTGAAAAAGTATTTCCAGTGGAAATATTAGAAAAGAAATTAGTTATCAGTTATTTTGGCAAAGTATACAAAACCAACGAACGGAGAAGAGCAATTTAATAAGGTAAATTTTCATTTTAATATGTATTGCAACTACAAAGAAAAAGACACTTTTTGTTTACTGCAAAGATGAGGGTACGGATAGATATCGTTTCCTAGTTTATTCTTTCTGCTTGTGCTATCACAAAACACATCTTCTAAAGTTTAGTTTTTTTAAAGCTTTACAGATCAAATTTACCGGATCTTGGAGTATTATACCCGACCAAGTTTAACTCATTAATTCATGGGCATTTAAAATAGTCGGAACAAAAACTGTTGTGAAATACAGAAGAATCTATTCTCTGTTATGCCGTTTCCGATTTGAAAAATCCACGAAACAAATGAGATAATAATTCATGGAGTATAAGAACCTATATTATATGCCGCTGGACATGAGCGGTATATTTTTCTAGAAATTAGCCGAGTTTTTGTTTTAGGTATTTGATGCAGGAAGCACATTTTTATATTTTTTTATAAAGAACAGTTGCATGGCTAATTAGGATGCATTTATTATAAACTTCCTTTTACTATGAATACATTATCAGGTATGTTTTTACTCGTGGTGGAGCAAACGGACTTGATGTATTAAATTTGTAGCTGCTTATGGAAATGGGGTTGTTATTAGCCAAACTGCTTTTGTTTTAAAAGTAAAAATTTAACAAATAATGCTTTTAAAAATATTTATTTTAAATAAATAGAAAAAAGTGGTTTGAATTTCTTGCATTCAAAGAACATAATCATTTTATGCAACTATTTAAAAATGAAAAATTTTAAGCAGAAGCTGAGTCTATTTGGTAGCGATCAATGTTTGACCCTCTGAATTGAAAAACTTGAAACTTCAGGGCAGACATGGCATAATTAGTAACTATGATCATATTCTAGGTTTCATGATATAAAGCTTCAACTTTGAAAAAATCTGCTGAAAATGCATTCTTTCCCGACTATCCGAGGCAATAAATAATCAAAACCTCAATAAAGATTTAAAATCAAAAATAAAGCACATTTACAAGCACGTTGGAAAACGAATTTCACCAATACTATCGAGATGTTAATTTCAGTCACTAATATAGCACATGACGAAAAATACTTATTGTTGCAGATGTTTACAACTATCAGCCTAAAGTTCAGGAAGAATTTCTAGAAATGAAGGCTGGCTCGATTATGAAAGACGAGTTTTCATCTCACCGACGTTGAGAAATTTTGGATCAAACGATTCCTTGTTAATCCGAAAGTTCCTTCTTTTTTCAAATACTGATTCATTTTCGTTTGCTATTTATGTGAGACAGGTTTATTAGCTCTGGTTTAATAAAAAAAAACTAAACAGCAAGATCATACGTCAAATGTGATTAACCGTAGCTCTGGCAAAAACTGAACCAGATTCAAGTGTTTTCAGGCATACAGCTCAAGTATCTCATTACTTTTAAAGTTTTATTATTTGTTTTAAAATGACTTTGAAAGTTGTTGGAGCATTGTCTAATTATAAAAATATAATTGAAATACATAAAAATATCAATAGAAAAATATGCATAATTAAAAGAGTAGAAATGTAAATGCTAAAAGTTATTATTGATTAACAGTTAAACTTCTTAAAGATCCTTATTGTGCTTTATTGAATTTTAGAATCCATTTGGCGCTTAGTAAATATCCCTATCAATTTTCTGTATGTTATTTTAATATTTTCCATGCAATGTATTTCATAGACACCATGCTAAGCAATAAAATCGAATTTCTCTTGTTTGCTGCAGCAGCCAAAGTATAAACATTTTCAATATACGGAAGCATCAGAAAGATAATTGAGGTTCAAAATAGTTTCTAAAAATGGAGGAAGAATTGCCAGACGATGTTTTAAAAGCCGCAAGTTGTAACAAAGCACCTTGCCGGCAAAATCAAAAAGAAAAGTACGAAACAGTATGGTCATTTAGGCATAGTTATTGAAGAAAATTACTTTTAGCTATTTTCAAATTAAGCAAAGAATTTAGTCCAAAACTTTATGGTCAATACTCCATGCTGAAAAGTGTTTTAAAGACCAAGAAAAATGTAGATATAGGCAAGTTTTATTAGTAAGCAGCATGTATTAAATAAAATGTGGGCTTTCAAACCAAAGTCAAGGATTTTTTTCAAAGAAGAAATATCTATATTTATTAATGAAGCACCTGATGAATGTATCTTTTGATAAAAGTTGCGGCCATTTCGGACTTGCTGGCGCCTGCAGACGTGATAGAACTCGCAAAAATGAAAACATCAAACATCGAGGACAAAAGCAACCCTAATTGTTGTGAAGATTTCAGGCCCAAAAAACTATACCTCACATGCTTTCGTCCTGTCTGAAGAGATCAACGACGGAAAGTATTTATTATTATATCGTAAGTATACAACGTACGGCCCCCGACAACACATCAATGGTTTTTCGTATATTTCAAAAGGGAAATTTGCACACAACAATGCGTTGGGATCAATACATTGGGAAGATGCCTTCTGAGATAGCAGCATTTTTAAAGTTGCTGAATCCAGAGCTAAATACCGGCCACAGCTTCCACGGCGATCTTCTGCAACGTTACTTGCAAATTCCGGAAAAAGGACTCATAGATATAAAGCGGTTAGGCGTGGAAATCGACAACATTGTGAGGATACATTGAAGAATCAACAGGCTACAAAAAGAGGTTAAGTAAAAAAATTTTAAACTGCAACAAGCCAAAAACTCTCAAGCCAGGTAAAATGTCCTGTTCCACAGACGCTGTTCCAATCCAGCTAAAACACAAGATTTCGTCTTAACATCGAGCAGCGAACCATCATTACGTTCCTAAGAAATCATTTGAAATCGGCCATAAACCTTCAACATGCAACTAATTGTACTTTAATATCAGTATTATTGTATAATTAATAATAGTTTTTGTATAATTAGTTAAAATAAAAAATTTAATTATTTACTTTGGTTTTTAATTTTTACTGAAATATTCGTTTATTTCTAATAATCAAATTCTTTAATAAAACGTTTCGTAGAAAAAGTATTCGCAAGTAGAAAAAAGTATTGTTCCTAATACTTGCGCAAAGTGACACCGCACTTAAAGCTTATCCGAACCATTCGCGTCTTTCGTCTACTGCTTTGGCGTGCGATAAAGTATCACTTTGCGCACTTATTAGGAAAACAACTATTTTTTGTCAGGGGCTCAACGAAATAAAGGTTGAAAAATCCTGCTTTAGGTAATCTCAACAATCACATTTAAAAACTTACGAAGATCTAGCATGGCAAGTTTCATGATACAGTTCAGAAAAAATGTTTCATTTAAGTGTGAACAATATTAGATCTAAGAAAAACATATTCAAATTTAAAAAATATTTGCAAAAACTAATTTGTTTAGGAGTTACATGCTAAAATGAGGCTAAAATTATATTTTGCGGCTGGAGGCTCCTACGCTGAAATCTTTTACGCTTGATTTATCATCTGGATTAAGATATGTGGTAATATTTGTATCGTAGTTACCATTTGTAAAGTATAAAAACTAAAAGTAATCCGGATTCGTGATCCGATAAATAAAATTGATTTCCTGGATTCCATTATTTTTCCTTAAAGAAGGACTCGTGGTTCGTATAGATTCTTTTTTGAAGATAATCCTAGCTCTATTAGCTAATTCTTTAAATGGCTAATGTAAATCCATAAGAATTGTTTGCACTCGTAAAATAATGTTTATTCCTAAATATAAAACTAAATATTATTACAACAATCTATTAAAACATAAGTACTGTTTACCAGTACTTGACTATCACTAAAACTCTTCTTACGTTCATGCAGAAAACCTACAAAGACATAAAAGGTGATAAAAAGCCGATGTTTAAGCACTTTAGCAGTGAGACCAGATGTTATTCAAGAGATGTTTGCGTTGTTAGTGGTAGACCAGATAAATTGCGAATTTATTTTATTAGGCAAATGTAGCTAACGGTACCCACTTGGACTGATGAACAGAGAATTTCAAATAAATCCTGAGAGTTTACGGAAGATCTGTTGCATTATTTGACCTCCTACATGATTGAAATTGAAATAGGATTAGAAAAGTGTTCCTCTTACCTACAAATGTAATAAATAACTTATTTATATATTTTTGTGTTTTTCGATATGTTTTTCTTTTTATTCTGTCGTTGTAGAGGTTACTTTTAAGAATGACTTTAAATGACATAAACTTATTACATCCATAGCCACAAACAGCTGTTTATGTCCCAAATCATACTCAACTTGGATAGAGCTGCCTTACCTGGGGAATGGCTTTTCCCAACAAGTTATGACATTCTGAATTTCATCCAAAGAAGAGTTATTTTCCCAATAAATAATCCCACTTACATAATATAGGTTTCTTCTCTTGCCCTTTAAAAAGCTGTTGGGAAGCTGAATAATTAAGAAGTATAATTATCTTCCTGGCAGCTTCCTATAAGCTGCAGCCTCTCTCATGCACTTTTTTGCAGTACATCAGAAAAAACTAATTTTTTTATCTGTCCCCTCTTTATCCCCAAAATGTCACAAATTTGGAAAAACCCTATGCCTACAGAAATTGCTTTTCCCCTAACTAAATATTTGAATCTCGTGTAACTCAACCACCTCTAGTACTTGACTCCGAGCCTTCGTGGACTAATCAAACGTCCTTGAAAAAATATGTTTCATTAAACTGGAGACAAATCAGTATCTATATTTATCGCTTTGCCACAAAAATCCATAAAATCTGAAGATATTAATATATATATATATATATATATATATATATATATATATATATATATATATATATATATATATATATATATATATATATATATATATATATATATATATATATATATATATATATATATATATATATATATTACATACGCACTGTGTCTAATTATGTTGGCAACATAATATGGGAAACTTTTCTATTATTAATTTTACGAAAAAAAAATTCTTAATAAAAAGTTCTGCATGTTCTAAAATCTAAAATGCAATTAACTGATATGAAAGTTTATCAATCTTATACGAGGTATGTCAAAAAATGTGAAGTTTGCTTAAGAGTAAAGTACCTCCTATATTTCACAATATCGAAAATTGTTATTTTGAAAAGTTGTTCGGAATTAAAAACTATGTTTAAATATGCAATTACATCCTCCTAATTGAAAAAAAAAATACAAATTTCGCTGGCATTTCTACCAAATTTTATAATGCTTTCTAGAAAATTTCATAATGCTTTCCACAAAATTTCGCTAAATACAACTGATGTTTTGAATGCCCCTGTCAAACATTTTTTGTCAGAACAGCCTAGACTTTATGTACAGTAATTACTCTCTGACATTTCTCGTCAGAGCATTCTAGATTACATGTACAATAATTATTAGAGTTAAATTTTTGTTGTGCATATGATGAATGTATTTTAGATTTCGGGCATGCAGAACGTTTAAGTAACTTTTTCGTAAAGTTAGTAAAAAGTTTCCACATATTTGCCAATATAATTAGACACGAATACATATATATATATATATATATATATATATATATATATATATATATATATATATATATATATATATATATATATATATATATATATATATATATATATATATATATATATATATATATATATATATATATGTACATATGCAAATGGTGGGTTGTGCTTTGAGTTTGTCCAATTATTTAAGTTAACTTTAGCTCTTCTACCTTGAGCCAATTCTAGAGATAGTGATTTATACTATGTACTAAAAGAATCCTATCCTCAATTATAAATAAAAATTGCATAGCCTTTAGCTGATAGACAGGAAGACAAGTGGATCAATTGAATTGCCTTCATTCCATGTTTGGTTAAAAAAAATCTGTCTAATATATAAATGGTACTAACCAGAACATTTCCTTTCTAGGCCTTTTATTCTAGTGTTAGAACTATTTCTAAAGTACATATGGCTGTTCTGGTCCTATCATGATGAATCTTTAATATACTTGGTTGAGACGAATAATGTTTTAGATAAAATTCATTGTAATCACAAAATTGTATCTAAGCGTCTGATCTGATCTGAATGTTCCAGAGGATCATGGCCACACTACACCTAGACCTCAGTAGGTCCTTTGTCCTTCTTCCTCTTGTAGGCGGTGGATTTACCGTCGTCCAACCCATTATGAATT
>JAHBCN010005549.1:0-54552 GCA_019359885.1 Listronotus oregonensis | reverse complement strand
TTTTTGTTTTTTCTGTATTTGTTTAAAAAGAAATTAAATTTTTGGTTTCTTAAACTTACATTACAATTTTTTAAATTTTCCGAATACTTGAAAATAATATTTAAAGTTACTTTTAAAAAGGATTGGTCCAAAAAGGTTACTAAACAATTTAACCAATTTTTTGTTTTAAATGTTTTTATTAAAAAAAGTATATGCCAAAAAAGGTTTAGAAATTTTCACTTTTAATGTACAACCAGAATTTTGGGGGTTAATTAAACTTTTAAATTTGCCCGTCTTTTATCAAAAATTTGGGGTGATAAGTACATGAAACTATCAAAAAAGTTTGAAATTTATTTTAAAAAATCGTGTTTTTATTTTTTAAAATTTTTTTGGAAAAAAATACAAAACCCCCAAAAATATCGACCTTTAAAAGAAGGTAAAAAAGGGTATCTATTTTTCCATATTATATCAGATGATAAAAAACCAATATTACACAATAATTTTAAATATTCTATGGTAGTATTTTAATAACCAACAATTTTGAAAAAAAAAAAAACAGTGAATGCTTGTTTTTAAAATTTGATTTTTCAACTTTTGGATAGAACAAAAATTTAAGTCCGGCTCTGACGCAAACTCCGCCCAACCCCCCGATTCCCCCCCCCTGCACCCGGACAATTTTTCAAGTTTGGGCTTCCATACCCTTTTAAACTTCCTTGCGTTGGAGGGCCGGGTTTTTTACTATAAGGTTTTTTTTTGTCCGACTTCACAGAAATATTTATAATTTGGGTTTTTTTGAAGGGAATTTTCGATTCCCTTTCATCTTTCTGAATGGTTTCCAAAAAAACATCCTTCCCCCTTTACATCCAATAACTTGTGTTTTTTACAGTATGTTTTGATCAAGAAAGATAATATTTCAAAATTTCATAAAATTAAAAAAAAAATGTAAAAAAAATAGTAAAAAAAAAACTATATTTAAGATGCTTTCTAGACGTTCCCATTTCAGATTTTTAAATCATTTTTTTTTAGGGATTTGAAAACCAAAATTTATCACACAAAGGAAACTAAAAGTTTTTTTTGGTTTGGGCCGGAAAAGGATCTTTAAGGCCTCCCATTGTTTACCTTTTTGGTCAAGCTGGAGTTGTTGTTATGTACAAAAGGGTAAATCTAACAATTTATAATATCTTATTTCAATGCCCGCATATTAAAATTTGTAATAATTTTTTAAATTTCCCAAAAATCTTAAAGCTTGTTTATAAAGTAAAGAGAAAAAGATGTATATTAGTAAAGTCATGTAGAATAAATAAAAAGAGTTGCATTCTAAGATTTATATTTTTGTTTATTTTTATTTTTTTATAAAATAATTTTCCCCGGGTCGGCAGGGTGAATAAAAGTCTTTCCAATTTGATCTTAACCAAAATATAACAAGATTTTTAGTATTCAAAAAACAATAGAAATGGGGTTTGGGGGGGGTTGTATTTTGCTGAATTATTGTTGATAAGCTCTTTTTCCGGAAATGAAGTCGATCAATTTTAAAAGAATTTTTATATAAATTTTTAATTAATTAATTAAAGAGTGGAAAAAAGTATTTTACTTTAATATATAAAGTAATTACAAAAAAATATAAAGTTTTATGTTTGTTGAAAAATGAGTAAAACCTTATGTGCCATTATCAAATATTCTCACACATTTTTTATTTTTTTAGCTTACTTTTTATGCAAACAAGTCAACTAATATCATTATTATCAATTTAAGCTTAAGGTCATTTCACTGGCGGAATTAAAAAAAAAGAAAATTTTTACACATGAAACAAGCTCCAGGGTTTGGGGACCAAACCGAGTAAAACAGAAATTTACCGGGGATTTGAAAAGAAAATATTCAAGAAAAAACTTTAAAGACCAAAATACGGTTTTTTTTTTCGTCCGTTTTATTCAAATTGTTGGTTTTTATTTCAAAACACCCAATTTTGGAAAAAAATCAACCCTCATTTTCAAAACAGCGCGATTCTAGACTGACGAAAAAAAATAAGAAATTCAGTGGGAACTATCCCCAAACTCTAAGTGGGTTCCCTTTCCAAAAATAACAATTTTTAAACTTTTGTTTTTTGTTGATATATTTGGTACCTAAAGTAGAAAACACGAAAAACCAACATTTGGCTTATGAAAATTTCTCCGCTCGTAACGGATCATACCGAATCGGGAAGTATATCCTTTCCCCTTGTTTATCAAAGGGGGAAGCATATGTACGTACACTCAAAGCGGTTGAGCAGACGATTAAAGTTATTTAATATTCACGCCCTTAGGTTCCAGCCTCCTCTCGCCAGAGGGCGGTGTCATTCATAATTTTCATTCATGATTACGGGGTGCTCAGGGTCGGACTTAGCGCTATAAAATAGGGCAAAAATATTTTGTAAGGTAAAATAGTTTTAAAATTGCGTTCAAAAAAACAAAAAATATTTTAAAGGTTAAAACTATTTACGTTCTAATTTTTGGTTATTTTATTAAACGCTGGTCTTTGCTGCTAGATGAGGCCCATTAAATACGTCCATTACTAATAGTGTGTCTAATACGATTTTAAATATTCAAAATTTAAAATATTTTTTTTTTGATAAAGTAATTTAATTTAGTCTATTATATATTTGGCAATTTTTACTTACCGGGCCAAGGCCGATTTTATTGAAATTTTTGTAATGGTGGTTGTGAAGTCAATTTTGATTTATTTTTTGTTATAACGCCCACTCGGCCCTTTCCACCGCACAACTTTCCTATTCCCTAAAACCGATTACAGCCGAAAATACACTTATTATTTTATAAAGAAATTTTTAAATTTTCCCATCTTCATTTAACAAATATTTTAACAAAAAAACACAACAAATATTTTTTTTACTTTTATAAATGTCACCAAAATTATCTAGATATTTTAGACAGTTTTATGTTGGTACGCCAGCGACACGCGAAAAAATTGAATGGCCTATTTTTTAAATTTAAGTTATTTTTTTTTTTCGGATTTAAATTTAAAAAAATAAGCCATTCAATTGTTTCGCGGTCCCGGGCTACCAACAAAAAACCCTCAAAAACCCCTAGACAATTTTGTTAAACATTTATAAAAGTAAAAAAAATTTTTAAAAATATTTGTTGTGCTTTTTTATTTAAAATATTTGTTAAAAAAAGGAAATTAAATTACCCTTTATAAAAAAAAAATTAAGTGTATTTCCATCAAATCTTCCTTTTTGGGTTAATCAGTTTTAAGCAGGACAATTTAGAAAAGTTTTGCAGTTTTTAGGTTACGTCCAAGTGGGGCGTTATAACAAAAAATAAAAGTATTCACAAAACCCTTGACTTCAGATTCGTGGGTCACCCCCCAAAACCCCCCGTATACAAAATTTCAATACAATCAGCTTGGCCCAAATTAAAAAAAAAACCATATTTTTCAACCCGTCGTGCGTTTAGTTTATTTTATATATTTTTTTACGAAACAAACATTTTAATTTAGCGGAAAATAGCGAAATTTTGTGTAACAAAAGGGAATTTGTAAAACAAGCGCGGCAACACTGCTTACTTTCGGTTCTGTCCCAACCTAACCTTAAAAAGTCAATAGTTTCCCGGGAAACCGGGTAAGGAAAGTGTTGGCAATTTTTTGTAAAAAAAAAAGTTTTAAAAGTTCTCCCTAGTACTACCTTAAATGGTGATGGAAGTGCCGATACGACGAAAAACTAAAATAATAGACTATGTTGATCCTTATTCCCCTTTTGTAGCCCTATAACTCTAAATATTAGTGATTGCCCAAAATTTAAAATTTCTTAATTTGAATTTTAAAAGTAACTGGAAAAATAAAACGACAAAGCTTTTTCAGGCTTATAAAAAACCCGCCGCACTTGCAATCCTTGTAAAAAAATCAATGTAGCTTTCCCCGTTCTGAGGGAATATTGATTTTATTTGATAAACTTTAGCCAAAAAATTTTTTGAAAAAAACCCTGAAATAAAAATTTTTCAAATAAATATTTTGTAAAATTATTCGAAATGAAACAAGAAAACCCGATTTTTAAATAAAACACTTATTTTTGATGTAAAAACAAAAGGTTGGGGTTTTTTTAAAAAATTTAAAAAGAATTTCAAAATATTTTGCTTATAAATTGGATTTTTCCAAGTACTATTCAATTTTGTTTGTCCACTTAAAATTTTTTCTCATGACATAAGTACTGGAAACATTTAGGGCTAATTTTTTCAAAACCTTTAAATTCACTAATCTGTGTTTTGTATTTTCCCTAAGATCTGTCTTTAAAACATTCAATAATTATAAAATATTTGGGAAAATTTCATTTTTTATTTTTGACGCGGGCCCTTTTGTTTATAAGGGAATTATTGTATAATTTTTTAAACATTATAATTTGGGGTTTTTTTTTTAAAAATAGTAATATTAAAATTAGGTAATAATGTTTTGTTTCAGGCTGGGCACTCCCAGAAAAAATACGGAAGCCATTTAAAGTATGGATCAAATAAAATGGAAATATCAAGTGCACACCGCACTTATATAACTGTTTGGGGGGGAAGTTGTTCATGTTGCCTCCATATTCCCATTCTCTGACTCGTCCCCAAAACCGTAAATAAAAACCAGATGATGGACGTCCGATGCTGAAATGTGATAATTTTGATTGTGGAATTTAGTGGTATCACTGTAAATGTTTTGCCAATTTAATTTTATAATTGATTTATTATTTTAACCCAAAAATATGACAAATATATTTACATATTTTGTACTGTAAAATATGGTATTTAGTTTATTACTCCTTTTAGTCCCTTATATTTTAATAAAATTTAAAAGCATAATTATAATATTAATCATTTTTTAAGTCATTACATTCAAACCCTAACAATCCTTTTATAAACGCATATTTACCACAGCTATGACTAGAATTGTCGCTTAACAAGAAACTACGTGGGGGTGTGACAGAACTAAAACTATTACTTACAATGTATAAAATGTAGCATAATTAAGAAAAAATTGGTAAATTTTAACGAAGTTTCTAAAAAAGGATTCAAACTGTTAGGATTTTTTTGAGCAGGATTTTTGGGGAATATGCAAATTTCTTCTGTAGTCACTTCGGCTTAAAAAATGGGTTTTCTCTTTGGGAGCTCAAAAATACTTTTTCTTGCTCAATTTGTATACCTCTGTTTCGCAATCCAACCCAACCTCAAATATCATATCCCCGGGAGCGCCCGCCTTCTTACTGATTATTCTTAATGGGGAACAACGGATCGACTTTTTCCGGCAACCCGATTTCGCATCAAGGCTTCCTTCACTCACCCGAGGGGGTTGGGGGAATTACCCCCTGTCCCAAGCGGGCTATTGTCCAAAATTTAAAAATGT
Source organism: Listronotus oregonensis (assembly GCA_019359885.1). Taxonomy (NCBI): domain Eukaryota; kingdom Metazoa; phylum Arthropoda; class Insecta; order Coleoptera; family Curculionidae; genus Listronotus; species Listronotus oregonensis. The sequence continues at coordinate 49,209 of JAHBCN010005549.1, read as the reverse complement.
ACCCACGAGACCAGAGGTTTGTCACAGGCATCATTTTTGCCCAACTTCAACCCAAAACCTGTGTTCACTTGTTTATACCCAGTGTCGAGATTGTGGAATCATTTCCAGCCAATTTCGTTTATCACAACAAAAATTTTTTTAAAGGGCCCGTATTAAAAACAACTCTATTTCCCTGAAGGCACCTACGTTACTACATAGTATTTGAAATCAACTCCTAGTAGCGTACAGAGAGAAAGCATTTTAATGATGTTGAGAAATAAAATTAAACCATATTATGATCACTACCGGACGCTATCTACAAAATACAATTTCCCCACAATTTTCTATATTTTTATTTTTTTAAAAATTAAACAAATTTTTCGAAAGTATTTCAAATTTTTTTAACGGAAACACCGCCGGGAAAATCCAGGAAAGGCCACATTCAGCCTTTTTGTTGAGATTACCTTGAAATTTTTACAACCGATTTACGCAAAGAAATAAATAAATGAAATTCGAAAACGTGTACGCCCTCTTTTGAAATATTTAAACTTTAAATTTCATTTGACATAAAAGGACCAAAAAAAGGCGGCGGTAATAGAGCCTTAAAATGTTGAATGTGCGTTTTAAGTTTAGATAAAAAAATTTAAAAAAATGCACTCTTAGAAACGTTTAATGTTTAATAATATTGCAAGCCCATGGGGAAAGGGGGTACGGAAGGGAGGAGAAAGGCTCCCCCCCCCCTTAGAAGAGCGGTCGTTCGCTGGTAAATTGTAATTCTGACGAGCTTCATATCTTTTCGACGCTTCTATAAGACCTAAGAAAAAAAACAGGCTTAAAGGCTGCTTGTGAAATCCAAAATAAAAGTAATGTGATCTCTAATATAATTTTTGTTTACATCATTTCTTACTCAAAAATACCAAGGGTAGGGTAATTTTTTTTTTTTATAGAAAAATAAATTTATAAAACGTTTTGTGAAAACCCAAAAGAACTAAAAAAAGGGGTTAAGAACCCTAAGTAAAAGCATAGGATCCAAGCGGGTGGGCGGGGTGCGGGGAGGAAAAAAAACTGATCAGGGCCCAAAGTTATGCGCCTTCATCGGCGCCGCTCAGTCTTTAAGCTGTTTTCTGATTTTTATATATTTTTTATTACTACCTCCACTGTTGATGTGAAACTCAAAGGTAAACAATGATCAAAACAAACAATATAATCTAGGGGTTGTCTTTATCTGCCCCTTATATACAAGCCTGGCACACCTTTTTCACAGCCTACTATATTCTGATTGTAAAATCTTATAAATAAGAAAATTTGGTTCAAATCCCGAGTACCTGGGAGAACCTTAAGGTAGTTGTATCACGAGAGGCACTTTCTTAGGATGTTTTTTTAAGTTATACCGATTATTATTTAAATAATTCTGCATCGATTGGTGAATTTTGAACAATTTATGAACAATACAGTTCCGGAGATATTTAATTGCAAAGATAGTGTTTTTGAGGCTCTTATACATTGTACTAAAAGAAATGACGAAAATTTTACTTACATGTATAATTTTAACTCTTAAACTTTTTTTTACGATGTTTATAAAAAACTAAATTAATATTAAATTACAACTAAGGAATTTTTAAAATAAGTCTTATTTGTTGTTACAATACAGTTTTTGAAATATTCATTAATAAATAATGATATATCTCATTGAACTCGCGGAAAAAATACTCCAAAACCATCTGGCAACAACGCATGTATTTAACCCGCGAATAAAGTATACAAAGCTCATGCGTCAGAATTTACTCATTGTTTTTGAAAAACATAGTTGCCAGATTTTATAAACGAGCATTTAGTCGTGCGGGATAGGCTGGAAATATAACAGTTAGAGCAAACATTTGTAGGCTTAGGAGTAATGATGCAGTGGGACGGACTCATAAAACGTGCAGTAAAAATTTGATTTAATAAAATTTTTTCAGAAGCATTTACGGAATACGGATAATCTTTTTCAGGATTTTTGGATACAATTTCGGATCTTTGGAAAAATTACTGAATAGAAAAATTTTGAGATATATGCAAATATTCTGAAAAAAATATCCCATATTCCTGAATGACACTGAATACTTTTTGTGCAAAAAATCTTGTTCTGTAAAAGTGACCATTTTAGACATAACGGGGATTTACCAATAAATAATGGACCAATATTTTTGCTAAAAGACCATGTCAAGCGAAATCTATAAAAAAAGTTATAATTTTTTTTTGCTTAAATGTCAATTTTTTTTTATTTGGTCCTTATTCCAGAGATCCGAAATTGTGTTCAAAAATTCTAAAAAAGATTATCCGTATTCCTTGAATGATTCTGAACAATTTTTATTAAAATTTAAAATTTTTTTCCTGAAATTTTATAAGTAAAAGTCCCCTTGCGAAAAAAAAAATTGGGGAAGATATGCGTTGTGGGAATAACAAAAATGTTCCCCTTATTAGCTTTTTTTTTTGGGCTTATGAGGAGGATGATTTTGAGTAAAAAAAATCAATCTTGATCATTTTTGCGCCGTAAATTTGTATTTTTTATAAAAATCAAGGTTTGGAGACAAATTTTCGGAAAATAAAAACCCAAATCAAAAATCCAAAAAGAGAAATCGATAAGCAAATTAAGGATGAGCATTTTAATACGACAGTCGCTATACAACTACCGTAATGATTTTATTTTCCATTTTAAGTAACCAGAACATGCAAAACCCTTAAATTGTCGAATCGGTTAGTCACTTTATAGTTTACAAAATCATTATATAGCAAAAGTTGAGATTTGTGATTTTAGTAAATAAACTTTTCAAAAAATATTTTTTTTTAGTATTTTTTAAAATTTCTATTTCAAAATTTGCACATCTACTCAGAATTAAATTTTTAAAAACTTTTTTCAATAACTTATGATACCCGGCCAAGTAATTTTTATTTCCAATATTTTAACTTAATCTCAAAATCGTCAATTTTTCGCTTTGTTACTGGATAAGCAGATGCAATTGCCATAAAAGTTTTTTTTTTAAATAGATAAGAATTTTTTTCTACGTCCAACTTTTGGCGGTCCCTGAATATTTTCTGTTTTTTTTCCCAGGATTTGGGTACACCGAGCAAGAATCGGGGACCGGTTTCCCCAACAATCTCCCGGCCGTCAAAAAATGAATTCAACGAGTCCCCCGTCCCCAACCTTTACGCAAATTAAAAAACCTAAGGGGGTGGGTCTCTCCTTATCAAGTTCCTCACGTACGATCCGGTTCAACGAGTGACCGCCGAAGATGCATTAAAGCACGCTTACTTTACGGAACCACCATTACCGATCGATCCCGCCATGTTTCCAACATGGCCGGCGAAGAGCGAGCTCGGACACAAGAGGGCGCTCGCGGCCAGTCCGAAACCGCCCAGTGGTGGCGGGGAGTATAAGAAATTGGTAAGTTGGCGAAGGGTGGTTTTGTTTGGGAATTTTTTTATACTCGTATTTAAATTTGTTGAATTACCCTGCGCCCAAGTAGCAATCATAGCCAAAAGTAATAATTATTCATTATATTGGCAACACTGTTGCGTGCAAACTTCCATAAGATGATTTTCTCGAGATAATGGTGGCTGTAAATATTTTCATATGGTTTAATAGCTTACATTAGCCCTGTTTACACCGAATGAACCAAATTTTTAGTTTGAGGTAAACTCCCCTTTTGGTACTAGAGTTAAACCTGCATAAATTGATTCACAAATTAAATTGGTTAAGTACATTTTTTTATTAAGAAAAATAAGTCCTTGATTTGGTCTTCTTATTATGAATGCTATTTGAGGGTGATATACCGTGCAAGTATGTAATTTAAATAAATCAGAAACAAGTTATTTTTGGAAAAAATCTTGGACCTGTCAATGAGTAATTCTAGTCCCGCTTTTTCCTATAAAAGAAATATTTATACAATATGTCCCCAATTTAAGATATCCGTTATCGATAAATAAAATCAGAGCCCAAGTTTTTTTAAAGTATTTTTTTAAAGCATGTGAAGTTATACATAACTGTCCAGTTTTAAATTTTTCTTTTGTTGTCTAGATATTAAATAAGAAAATTTTATTTGAAAAATAATCAAATGTGGCAAAGTTATAGCCAACAATGGATTTGCTGTTGATTATTAAACCTGTGAATACTTTAAGTTTTATTCATGTTATTTTATTATTGTATGTTGTTTGTTTATTTAATTACCTGACCTTCTTAAAATGTTGCAATACTTTTGTCGCCAATATTTTTTAATAAATTATTCTTAGAATAGGGTATTTTCACTCAATTGATGTTGATAATGTTGTGTGTAAAAATTAAAAGTAGAAACACAAAATTTGGGAAAACCTGGTAAATAACACGGAAAAATATAAACCCCTTACTTTTCTATTTAAAGTTTAATTATCATTGTAATTTAAATAGCCCGCCACTTCCCTAAAAAATCAAATTCAACAGGATGCCAAGTCTGTTTTTGGGGAAAATCGATATCGACAATCGTATCGATTTTAAGAAATGCTAAATGCGAAATGCTTTTAGACTTTTCACTAAAAAACAGCCAGACTACCTAAATAGTTTAATTGGGAAAAAAACATAAAAACTTACATCAAAAGGCCCCAACAATAATAGGGCATGTCCTTTGGGCATTTTCTCAATACCAGCAGCACACCAGGCTTTTCTCCTATCGTCTTGTTTTTGAAGAGAAAAGAATATTTTTGAAGATCCCAAACTCGGCCGGCTTCTGATTTCGCAAATAATAACAATTTCACTTTTTTTTTTTAATAAAATAAACGGAATTTTAAACGTAAAAAAGGGTTCATATCAAGGAAAGTTTGGCGATAATAATAACTATAGTAATACACTGAAATTTAAAGAACACTCACTATTTACAAATTAGAAATTATTAATAAATATTAGAGGTTACAGGTTATACAGGTTGACATTCCCAATATGAAAATTTAAAAAAATAATTTGAAGGGGAAAAAACTTTTTTTTGGGGAATAAAAAAAAAAGCTGACAACAAAGCAGAAATTCCCCAATAGAAATTGGGGGCCGTGCCCACGGGCCTACAAACCCCCAACTAAAATTGATTTTTAAGCCTGGAGGAAAAAAACGGGAAAAAATTTTTTTGGCCTTTATTTTCATGTGGTTTCAATAAGCAAAAAAAAAATCATGAAAACGCCTATTTTTTAAAATTGATTTTTTTTTTTTAAATCACCCCTAAAGAAGTTTTTGTCTTATTTTTACAGTATAATTACCCTAAAAAAACGACATTAAAACTATAAAGTTGCAAGTATGCGTTAAATATTATACAGATTTTTGAATTATCAATTTGTTGCAATACTTATACTTTATTAAACATTGTTAAGTATTAATTAGAATGAAATATAGCAAATATATTTATATTTTTACATATTACTTCTGTATTTCGAGAAGAATTCTATAATAAATAAAAAAAAAACATTCATACCATTTTATCTTAAATTTGTGACATACCTTTTTAATAAATTTATTCCAAGTTAGAGAATGGCACCGTATGAGTAGTATAATGACATTTCTTATTTTTTTTTAGGGTGGTGAAGACGATGACGGATATGGTTTCAGACTGGGAATGGGTGTCGATATGAGAAGAGGCGGTGCTGGATTTAGTCTAAAATTCTGACAAAAAGCCCATAAAATGAAATTTGGAATAGATTTTATTTAAACAATATAATTGTACATACAAATATTTGTATTCATGTTATAATATAATTACCAAATAAGTTTATCTGTGACAATGTTTGAGAAGAGACACAATAAAATAATTTTATTTAAAAAGTTGTTTTAGTCTATACTTTTCCCTTAAACTATAGGGTCATTAAAGGAGAACTAAACAGGGCCATACTTGTGGCTTTTCTTATATTTAAAAAAATCTTATATGTCATCTTGTATATTTTTTCCCATGGAATTCTAAAGAATAATTTGAAATAAAGGGAAAAAAAGACAAAATTATTGGTTCGCGATTTAGGATTATTAGTAGCAATGGAATGAATTTAATTTATGTGAGAAATTTATTTAATAAATTAGAAGATAAAAAAAGCTGATAATAAATTACTAAAATGCCAAAACACAAAGTAAATATTCTACATTGGAAACAGTGAAACATAATTCTGTTGTTACTAAAAATAAATGCGAAATTATTTTTATTAAAACGCATTAAAAAAAACTAGGCGTTTTCAAAAATGAACATATAAATATAATGTCCCATTAGGAAAATGGTAATTTAACGAGAATGGAATGAGAAGTTTTCAGCCTATGTAAGTAAAAAGCAAAATATGGGTTAAAAACTATTTTTATTTTTCTACATAGTGTAGCTCAATACATTTATACCATTGGTGCTCAAGAGCCTTTATGCCATCATTACTGGCTCATTTGTCCAGTTCAGGAAGCAAATTTTTTACCAGCAAGATTTTTTTTCAAATTTGTCAACAAATGGAAATCCGGTGGAGCCAAATCTGGTGAGTGCATGAGAAACCAGCTTAAAGCCTAACTGATGAATTTTTCCCTGACAATTAGCAATTTGTGGCAAGGTGCATTTTCCTGGTAAAATCGAATTTCTTTTTTGCTGAACCAGAACGTATCTCGTGAATATTTTGGTTCAATTGGTCAAGAGAATTGGCGTAATACTCAGAATTTATAGTTTTTCCTTTATTAGGATTGTCTATAATAATACCTTTGGCATCATAAAAAATTGTTACCATAACCTTTTCTGCCTATCGAGTTGCATTGGGAACTCTTAAACACTGTCAAACACTCTTCTGAGATGGCCATGCGAATAAGTTTTTGCTCGGAAGTAAGCAATCGCGGCCCCCACCGAGCCAATAGTTTTCTCATCTCTAAAACTTCAGTTAAAATATGGTGAGTTCGCTCTTTCGATATGCTTACAGCTTCAGCTATCTTATTCAACTTCAGCCCACAATCATTTAAAATTATTTTATAAACTTTCTGCACAATTTATTCATTTTCTTCATTCTTTAAGTTGCCGTTTTTGACCGCTGAAGGCGCTGACTTACGCTCTCTCCAATCTTTGCAGATAAACTAGCAAAGCATAAGACTATTTAAATATGCGGTCATTTGACGGTAACTCGCGCCCTCTATGGGTTAGGCCGGAAACTTTTAATCCCATTCTCGTATGTCGTATTTCTTTTGTTTTAATTCAAAGCATTTGCTTAAGTATTCTTTCAGGTTCTACAAAAAAAAAATACAAAATATGTTTTTTTTATATATTTTTTTTATTACAAGGAAATTCTGCATGTTATGTCCTCGTTGAATGAAGCTGTCAGCACCGGCCTTGGAATAAAGCGAGACGAGCGATTGTTCTAGGCGCAGCAAAAAAAGAAATTTTGATGGCGCTTTTTGCGAGCAAGAGTATAATAACTAGAGCTACTTAATTTAATTTAAAATCAAGAAATGCTGATTTATAAAAAATTGAATATTATCGTTTATTTAACATAAATCCGAAATACAATTTACGTGAGGTAAAAGCATTGACCAAAGGGCAAAAGACAATCTCGCTCCACCTTAATCAAGAGCTAGGACCGGTGCTGGATCCTGTATTTGTAAATATAGTCAAAATTTAAAGCTATTGGGTTTTTATAAGAAGTAATAGGTATAAGAGCAGCCCAAAAAATTTTTTGTTATTGAGAGCCAAGCATGCACTATTTCGCTTTTTTATCTTACCAAGGCTTAAATTAGATTTGGAATTTAAATATTATTTTAGAAAATTTATGATAAACAAAACTAGTTGTTAAAGAAAAAAATTAATTGAAGGATTCAAACTGGAATTGGCAATAAATTGTTTGGCAAATGTGTTCAAGTTCTACAACTTTCATAAATTTATATATTTAAATCGATAAAAATATCGATATATTTACCCATCCCTAATTATAACCTTCAATGATGGCTACTTGGCCAAAGCCGACCAGCACCATAAGCGTATTTATTCTACAAGCCACGCCCGTCGCTTATTGCCACTGCTGTGGCAATGTTGCCATATTATGAAACGGTGAGTGAAATGCACTAATTGCGTGTTTTTTGGTACCCATGATCAGCCACTTCATTTTCAAAATTGCATTTTGAGACTTAAAAAAGTTACGTTAAAGTTATATACTATCTGTCTATAGTTAATAAAATGGTAGATATTCTTAAGTATAAATTCAGCTGCTTACAAAAAAAGAATATTTAACTTTAGAGCTGGGATTCTATAAAAATATAAGGAAAGAGAATGTCAAAATAGGGATCATATGTCCTTGTTGCCCTTAAAGGTAATTCATAAGTTTGTCACTGTTTCAAAAGAGATAGAGAAAAGGAATGTCAAAAAAATTGCTTACAGAATCGGGCCCCAGATCGCTTGGACGTAATTAAATAGTGACCGTTCTTCTTAAAGACATTACCCAACCGTTAAGGAGTAGTTGTATGACACTAGTGTTCGGTATAAAAAGTGCCGTGAAATGTTATTGCACGTTTCGATACTTGGACACGCCTGGTGGCGGTTTAGAACAGCAACAACATCGCAAAATCCAACACCTACATTATAATGTTATAAGATTCTAATCTCCGTAGATTGTCAAAAGTAAAAAAAAATAATCCGTATCATTTTTTACATTATAAAATTCACACATTTAGTAAAATGTAAAAAGTTATAAAAACACAAAGGAGTAGCATATTCACAAAGCAACATACGTTATTAAGGCATCTTTTGAGTAAGTCATTACTCACTTTGGCCAAAGTCTAATATTTCACCTTATTTCAACCAAATTCCTATTCGCAACACCGCATCTATTGTCCCTGTTATCTCCGCATTATTCTTCAATCCGACAACATCGCTCTTGCTTGCGCCTGTCCCTTGATTCATCCGCCTTGTTCGGGTGGCAGCGCCTCATTGCCAGGCCCCACGATCGATCGACCGGCAGGGGGCGCGCGAGCAATCCGCACGGCGGGTCAAGACGAGGCAGCCAGCCATTGTGCCCGGAATGGACGAGTCGCGAAGGGAAAGCAACTGTAGCGAGGGCCCGCGGCGTCTCGGGGGCCCCCACCCCACGGTCCAGTGAGTGCGGGAGTGAAGGACGAGGCCGCGGCCGGACAAGGGCCGCCCCACGACGATGCCGTGATGGCAAGAGAGGTACAGATCTATGCACCCCACCCGATGAATACCCAAGTTTGCACACAACAGCATGAAAAATGTACACCATTGCTTGATTCCTTAATTTGCACTCAGCTATAGATGTTATAATTCCTCTATCAGTCCCTTGACAGTTAATTCTATCACCCACGCACTTTCACCTAGGTACACCCTGCTGCATTGACAGGATAACCCGTTTTGGTATTTAGTTTGCTGTTACTATTACTAAATAATTCAGCGACAAAATTGTTTTTCCGTTTATTGCTTTAACAACATTACTTGCCACTAACAATAACAAATTTTGCAAAATTTATGTAAGCTTGATTAAATAGATATATAGAGAGCTTAGGCGATCTCCAAATTTCTTGAAAAAGCAGTAAATAAGAACTTATGTTAGTTAAAAGGATATGACAATCATAAACAAAAATATTGTAAAATCCTTTTAAAAAGAAAATGTTGATCATAGACTTGGATATTGTTGTAAAGAAGGTACAAGAATTTCCTTGGAAAATTCGTTCCTATACTTTTTTTATATAAATCATCTTCTAAATCTTTTTTAACCTACAACATAATTTTATAAGTGAAAATAATAATAAACATAATAACTGCTTTCTGGAGAGTTTTGTTGTTTTCAATCTTATGGTTCATATTACCCAAATATTTGCATGCAGTGGCCATGTTTATAAAAAACTGAGAGACACGATAGTAAAATGGTAAGTTGATGGATACATGTATTCGTATTTTAAATGTATAATATCACATAAACAAAAACATGAAAATTAAATATATACATATTTCATGTTTGTACGTTATTAATTAAATCCTATTACATACACATAACTATTACTTTGCATCCACAGATACTAAAAACATGACCCTTCACCCATATGTAATTACAGCATGAAAAATATTAACCACTTCTTGTTTTGCTTACAATCTTTTTTTTTTTAAAGGTATCCTTACGACGTTTTTATCGTTACTAGTGTCTGGTCAAAAGTTTATTAATATAGTAGTTTTGTTCTGTTTTGTACGAAACAAACCTAGAACTATGAACTTGTTTAATAACAATTTTTACTACCTATACACCACTAATATTTAATTTAACACCATATAAGTTAGCAGTTTATTCTATTCTGTTACTAAACTAACTTAAAAGGTTTCCCTTATCTTTTTTTTCTAGACTTATATGTCTATGACCTAAATGGTCTAGATATTTATATGTAATGGGGTAAATATTAGTAACTCTTTGTAAATCTAGCATTGCCAGTGGGCCAAATTAACGGTTTCATATTTAGTTCTTCTTGAAGACCACTGTAATGCAGCTATATGATTAATTGCACTCCATTACCTTATTTGACAATAAGAATTGGCTCTTTCTATCATATTCCGCCATCTGAATGCTATAGATCCGACGATGTTTATTAAATCAAATCAAAATATCCTTTATTGAGATATTTAAAATTATTAAATTTAACGAAAATGCCAACAAAAATATATTATTTTAAAATAACCTTAGTTTTAAACAAATTAAAAAAAACAAATAATATTAAGATGTCTGTTTATACAAAAGTGTTTTCTTGTATTATTAGATGTATGTTAGGTTTAAACCTTAGAAAAGTCAATACAAAAATAATTTTTATTTGTAAAAACTCAAAAATAATTATAGAGAACACCATCATGGCCTGCATAGCGAAAACCAGGTATTTAAATGGGACAGGCGATAGTATCGTCTGTCTTATTTAAATAACTAATCTTAAATTTAAAGTCTAGGTTCGTTAAGAGGTCTAAATATTTTATTTAATATTATGATTTCAAAAAACAAACTGGAACTCACTTTATTGACAAAACGCTGGTCATAAAGCCATCAATTGTGAAACCATTATTCAACAGCATAAAAAATGCACTTTGGCTTATTTTCCAATTCGCACTTATTATAATTTTTTCAAGTCAATTTAAACTTAAAAATTCTCCTAATAATCAATTAAATGAAAAAAAATATGATATGATTTGATTTTAACTCTTAATTTTATGCCTGGTCGTTTTTTTACAAAGCCAAAAATTATGCCATAAACCCATATTTGTGTTAATAATAGGAAATAAGTAGATTAAAAAAAAGTTTATTTGTCGTTTAAGTAAAAAAACTATTCTTATGCATAAAGTTTCAGCAAAAAACAAACGGCTATCGTTTTACATAAAAGATGTAAGGATATTGCTTGTTACATAGTACAACTTTATTTCTCCATGAATTAAATTAAAAATAACTAATTAGAGTTATATGTAAGTTAAAGACTTTCAGTCTAGTGCATTACTGGTTTTAAAATTAACGGTCGCTTGTTAACTACGCCCTTCATCCAAGCTCCTGCCTACAATTTCTCCGAAGAAATTTTGTCTAACTGACAGAACCTTCATTTTAATACTAAAACTATTTTAATAACCTGAGAAGTTTGAATAAATTCTTAAACTTGAGATATAAGTCTTACAAAAATTTTAATTTGTAATAAATTCGTTTTGCGTTTATAAAAATCGATTAAAAATAAAAGGGCTTGATAAAATGACAATAAAGACTGTTTATTCTTTCATTTTTATTTTTAAACCAAACATTTTTTTGTCGAAAATGTTTATCTGCAAAAAGATGTCTTTATAAATGTCAAAATTTTAAAATAAATAAAAATTTAAGTAGTATTTACCTATTATTTGGGTGGACAAGAAATATTTTATTAACTTATATTTAAAACTCTAACTCTTCCGGTTAAGCGTAAAGCCCTCAGTAATTATTTCGTAAATGTTTAAATTAAGTAAGAGGCAGTCCATTAATACGAAAATTAATTTCTGAGGTATTTAGAGGAAAAAGAAAGACCTTTATAGAAAATTGGATTTTTTCTACAGAGACTAAAACAGTTGAATGTAATAATGTATGAATGTAAATTAATAATAATATTGTCTTATCGCCATATAAGATTATACATCTTTTTGACAAAGCAGAATAAAATAAATGATAATGATAATAACAAAGAATAATAATAAATTATATGATATTATGAGAAAAAAGAAAATATAATGGTTCTATGCAATAAATCTACTCTAAATTATCTTGAAAGTATTCAGACTATACATAATAGGCCTTTCCAACAATAAGTTCTTGATGGACAATTTGAATTTATAAAAACTAACTATATTTTTAATACTAGCAGGTAAATGATTAAGTTAAAGATTCTTTTATTAAAGTAGAACATGAATTTGAAAAATAAAGTTGATAATTTTGTCCAGTATTGTGAGAAGAATTCTGAGTATTATAAACCAATATTTTTTGTATATAAATATACTGTTTCTAAAATATAGATAGAATAAGTGTTAAAATCATTTTGTCTCTCAGCTGAGCCATTGTTCTCTATTGTTAGCTATACGGGCCCAATTTGTTCCTGCGAGTTTTCTAATGTCATGGTCCATCTCAGATATGGTCTTCTTCTAGGTCTCTTAATGCCCGTGGGTACCATGTTGCAATTTTGGTGGTCCATCTACTGCCATTTAAGAGATTTGATTCTGTAGATCACATCTATCACCTGGGTGCTTTGTCGTATCCACTCTATTCTTTTGCGGTCTCTCTTCGTAATTTCCAGCATGTTGCGTTCCATTGATCGTTGTGCTACCTGGAGTTTTCTTGGAATATCTTTTTAAGTGTCCAGGTCTCACATACATGGGTCATAATTGGTGTCATAATTGGTAGTATACACTGGTCAAATGCTTTCTTTTTTAAGAAGTGGCATTTTGGATTTGAATATAACTGAATTTCTTCCGTATGCACTCTATGCTAACGTGATTCTTCGGTTGATGGCCCAGGTTATATGTATTCTTCTACTATTTCCAGATTTGTGTCATTATTAAAATGTCTTGCTTTTCTGCCAGTTTGTTGTGCATTATTTTAGTTTTTGCTAGATTCATTTTGAGACTCTACTTATATATATATATATAAAATTATATATATATATATATATATATATATATATATATATATATATATATATATATATATATATATATATATATATATATATATATATATATATATATATATATATATAAATATATATATACTATCACGCTCTGTTGGTAGGGGTGAGAAAAAGTTGATGTTTTAATTCCACAAAGTATAAACAATTTTTTTTTTTGATACTTTTAAAATTACTTTTAGTTAATATCGGTGTTTTTTAAGTTACTGTTAACTCTTTAAAACCAGTTTACTATTATATCATTATAATTATGTGTTATTTTTCCTACAAAATGCAGCCTATCTAAAGTTTCCACATTACAGTCATAACCTCGTGATATTTAAACACGCCTTGCAAACCACCCACATCCCACATACGTGTCTTACAAGCTGTAGTAAAAAATATTTAATAAAGATGGATCTTCTTACACTGTTTGTCGTATCTCCGTAACCAATATTATTATATTTAAGCACCGTCCTCAAGCGCTTACGCTCAAGGCACTTCAGGGAATAACTTTAATGTAATAAGATCCACGTGTCACCTACACAAAACTTGGATTCTTACGGATACCACACGGCAACTTGTTTACATCGATACATGTGGAAACATCAGTGTTTAGAATGCCTCTGCTCGTTACTCGTTAGTTTTGTTGTGTTTGGATTCGTTATGCTTTCTAACACGGATCAGACTGTAAGTAGTGCATAAATATTTATATATATTTATATATATATATATATATATATATATATATATATATATATATATATATATATATATATATATATATAAATATATTATATATATAAATATTTATATTTATATTCAAATAGGGTAACTGGATTTTATTAAGGCAATTGGAAAATTTTTCAGTAACCGCAGGTTCTGATTAAGCTTCAAAGCGGCGCTAAGGCCCTTTGAGGCTTGAAAGCCAACAAAAAGATTCAAGTAAGAACTGTATATTGTAAATATGTATGCAAATATTTGCTTTGTAGGTACATTTTTAGAGTTTTTCAGCGTAACAGAAAAATTTAAATCGTAATAGAAACATTTTTTGTATAATAATTTAAGTTTTCTTTGTGATCAATTTATTAACACAATACAGCTGCTTATTTAAATTTTCCTGAAAAAGAAATTTTATACGGTTATAACGCAATAAATATAGGTCAAATTCCTTACATAAGAATCTTTTTAAATTATATTGAATCATTAAAACTGCCTCTATGGTTTTTACGACATCTGAATGCCATAGATCCGACGATGTTTATCAAATCAAATCAAAATATCCTTTATTGAGATTTATAAAAATAATAAATTTAACAAAAAAATCAACAATAAACAATATTTTAAAATTACCATAATTTAAACAAATAAAAGAAAAAGAAATAAAATTATAATGTCAGTTTATACAGAAGTGTTTTCTTTTATTAGTAGATGTATATTAAGTTTAAATTTTTAAAACTTTATTATTTTTATTTGTAAAAACTCAAAAAATAATTATAGACGGCACCATCATAGTTAGTATGGAGGAAACCAGGTATTTAAACAAGACAGATAACAGTGTCGTCTGTCTTATTTAAATAACTTGTCTTAAATTTAAAGTCTAGTTAATTTAAGAGGTCTAAATATTATAATTATTATTATAATTCCAAAAAAACCTTCTGGAACTCACTGTATTGTCAAATCGTTGGTCATAAAGCCATCAATTGTGAAACATAACAGAAACATTTCTTGTGTAATACTTTTAGTTTTCTCTGTGATCAATTTAATAACACAATACAGCTACTTATTTATATTTCCCCTAAGAATTGTTTTTACCCAATAAATTTAGGTAAAATTTCCTTACCTAAGAATATTTTAAAATTATAATGGGTCATTAGAATTGTCTTCATGGTTTTTACGGTCAATCGAGTTCTTTCATATGTCCAGTGCTGATTTACTAAAGAACATATTCTTTCTATATTTGCATTATGGGGAAAAATCTTAAAAAAAAACTGACACATTTTAAGAAATTAACTTTTTTCTTCATCTTGTAGTACTCGTTTAAAAAAACTTACCCATTTTTCTGGAGCTAATAGGTTACAATACTCTTCATTTCCTAAAGAATTAGTTTAAAATTGTTTAAAGTTACAAAACTGGTTAAACCACTATTTTTATTCAGGTTGACTCCATAGTTAAAAAAAATGTTTTCTTGAATTTTCTACCAAGTTGTGATTGTTTTTAATGCCCTAATTTATAAAAAATATATATAAATTTCCTTTTTTATTTTTGTTAATAGGTTAATAAAGCAAATGTTTATTGTAACGTTTCGCACATTATTTATTGTGCTTTTTCAAGCGTAAGTATCTAAAAAATAGAATTAAAATCAAAACATAATTAAAACAGAACATCAAAATATTTTAGTTAAAGATTAGTGTAACATGAAACAATTGCAATTTTAAAATCAACATTTAAAAGTTGTAACTTAACACAAAATCAGGTACATAATAAAATTAATTTAAACAGGATGTCTACCTTGAGTTTGATCATTTTTATAACTAAAAGAATTTTAAATCTATGTCCGTTTGATTTATTTTATTTTATTGATATTTTTTTAAATAAAGGAACCAAAAATATTAATAAAATAAAATAAATCAAACGGACATAGATTTAAAATTTTTTTAGTTATAAAAATGTATTAGAACTCCAAGGTAGGCATCCTTTTAAATTAATTTTATTATGTACCTGATTTTGTGTTAAGTTAGAACTCTTTAAATTTTGATTTTAAAATTGTAATTCGTTTCATGTTTTACATAATCTTTTAATACTGTAAAAATATTGTGGATGTTCTGTTTGAATTATTTTTGATTTTAATTTTATTTTTTAGATACTTAGCTTGAAAAAGCACAATAAATAATTGGAAACGTTCAAAACTTCACATTTGCTTTATTAATATTCCCAAGAATAAAAAGAAATTATAAATAATAGTTAAAGAAAAATAAATATTATATATATATATATATATATATATATATATATATATATATATATATATATATATATATATATATATATATATATATATATATATATATATATATATATATATATATATATATATATATATATATATATATATATATATATATATATATATATATATATATATATATATATATATAAAACAGGTCTGAAACGAAACCACCGACCATAGGAAATACGTTATTTCAAGCCCTTCACCAATTCGCTATGTTCTCTCCTACAATTCCCCTGCAACGAGGCGCCGAACTTGTCCGACTTTCCGCCGTATCAAGGGTGGCATTTTTGAACATCTAATTAAATAGACTGTTTTTAGGAATAAATATTATTTTTCATTTTTATAGAATTATTATTAATTTTATTTGTAGAATCTTTGTTTAATTTATTTATGACCGAATACCAGTTTTATTTCGCTCAGTCGCAACAAAAAAACTTATGAAAACAAATAATTCCACACAGAATATGGCATATCGTAATTTTGCCTACTTGTTTCCAAGCGTGCAGTACCTTCCTCCAGCGATGTGGGTAAACTGATCCGAGCCGAACGAGATCAGGACGCTATCGCCTTTCGTCGGACGGCGATAGGTGAGCCCGAACCCCACCTCGAATATTGCCTATGCTTTAACATACTATGTATTTCCTATGGTCGTGGTTCGTTTAGACCTGTATATATATATATATATATATATATATATATATATATATATATATATATATATATATATATTGTGAGTGAGTAGTTGCCTTCTCTTTCTTAGGTTTTAATATTGTCAAGTAGCCAAAGCTATATAGCGGATATATTTTGAAGATGTTTTTTGCTTCTTAGCATACAGCCAGGATTAATGTTAACATTTTGCAGAAATAATAACTAATAAGTCTAGAATATAGCAGATAAAAATTTTGCCCTTAAAAAGAAAATTTATTCCCCAAAAAGAGGTCGTCTGGCCACCCTATATTCAAAAGTACTTATTTATTAAATTTATCAAAGAAAATATTACAGTAAATAACTTTTCAAAATTAGTGACATCATTTTTTCTAAATTGATTAAAAAAGGCAGTGGAAATGGTAAAATAAATTAAAACGTCATTAAACAAATCAAAATTATAAACAACAGTTTCGCTGTTGATATTTATAACAACTGACAGTTGTATGATACACCTTTTGTTGAACTATTATAAATACAAGTCTTTAAATGTGGCTTCTTATAAACAATCTAGTAAAACACCTTTTTTTTCTCTCTACACATACTAAACCCGAATCGCCTATGCCTTGATTGCGGGGTTTCACCATGTAATATGAAGATATTTGCCATAGAGATCGGGCAACGTCGAGTGTTTTCGGGTGCTCTGGTTTACTGAACTTTATTAAGGTGTTGCCGGATTGAATTCTCTTTTTGGCAAGGTGCCGACATGGGTGTTACGGGGTTAATTGGCGTTTTTGTTGATTTGCTGCGACGGTGATAGTGCATTGTGCAATGATTTATTGCGTTACACTGACATAATGGCTATCGAAGTACAGAGTTGTACAATTATTTGTTTTATCTATTTTTTAAAGGGAATTGTAATAAGTTTTTAGATTATTGTATTCTATTTGAAAAACTGAACTTTTGATATAAAGTAAGATTAAACAAAAAGATGTAAAATTGGAAGTAATTACGTATTTTAGGATATTTTCCAGTTTTTCATTAGTATCAGAACATTTTTTAGTATTAAGAGGAAGGATGATGTGTGTGATTGATTTTAAGATAGTTCACTCGTAAAACGGTTTTTTTAAGAATTAAATAAAAGTGAAATATAGGGTTAATAAAAGTGTCTTGATGTCTTGAAAAAATAAATATTTTTTTTATCGTCTGTGAAACGAGATATTAACAATCAAATTGTGTATAATTAAGTCGATATCTGTCATGTATAAAAGCCATGCATTTATTTCAGAATATCTTAAAAACGGTTCTTTCGAAATTTTTTAAAAACTAATGCAATTTTAAAGTACAGGGTGGCCGTCCATATTTTGACCCATTTTGATCGCGAATAACTTTTGAACAAATAAAGATATCAAGATGCGGTTTTAGCAAATATACTTATATTTCTTTAAAGTTTATTCTCGTATCTTTACCATTTTTATGTGACATTCCATTAGCTCAAAAACAAAATGGCCGATTTTCCGATACAGGACAACTCTGTTATTTTAAATGGAACACCCTGTATATGTTTTAATATTTTTAAAATTTAATCTTTCTCCTTTAAAAAAATGTAACACAAGCTATGGTTATCTTAAAAAATAACGCATTTATTGACCTCTAAAGAATTGACTGTATGTCGAATAGGAATATTATTTTAAAAGGATTTTTTGAAAAGTCGCCTGTGGAAACAAAGTTATCTCGTTTCCATAACAGCAACAAGCCTCATTGTCAGCCATTGTTGGTCATTTTTGACAAGTTATTTTAATTAGGAAGCGCAAAATGTTCCCGTTAAGCGAAAAAGGAAAATGTGTTATTATGTTTGCCGAAACCAAATCAGTAAAAGAAACCCAGCGAAGATTTAGAAACATGTTTAATAAAGCTCCACCCACAAGAAATTCAATTAGAATCTGGTACAGAAAATTCTGGAGTACAGGATCTTTAGCCCGTAAAAAGAAATTAGTAAACAATGAGAATTTGCTAAATAAAACGTTACAAATTCTGGAGATAACTCAGGAAGATCCAACATTGTCAACAAGAAAAATCTCAAGTTCAGTCCATATTCCTAAAACTACAGTACAAGAAATCATGATAAAAGAACTTAAATTAAAGCCATATAAAATTCAAATGTTACAAGAAATAAAAGAAACTGATTTTCCACAAAGGGTGGAATTTTGCCAGAGAATTCAAAATTTAATAAGGAACAATATACATTTTTTGGATAGACTAATAATGTCAGACGAAGCCACATTTCACCTCAATGGAAAAGTAAATAAGCATAACTGCAGGTTTTGGGCAACAGAAAATCCTCGACAATATAACGAACACGTTAGAGATTCGCCAAAAGTCACAGTCTGGTGTGGTATGTCAAAGCAAAAAATTTATGGGCCATTTTTTTTTTCATGAATCAACTGTAACCTCTTGGACTTACGTTGATATGCTGAAAATATTTTTTTATCCCCAATTGCAAGAAGAAACACTATTGAATTTCGTCTATTTTCAACAAGATGGGGCTACACCACATTATGCTAACATTACCAAGGATTCACTGACCAACGTTTTTGGAAACCGGTGGATTGGAAGAGGAGGCCCTATTTCCTGGCCACCTCGTTCACCAGATTTGACTGTTCCAGATTTTTTCTGTGGGGATATGTGAAAGAGGGTGTTATAGTCCACTTCCCAAAATTTAGAGCAATTAAAAATTAATATCCGAAACATAATAGAAAATATTCCTGAAGAATTTTTAGTCAATAGTTTTAATAAGTTTTTTTCGAATTTAAATAAGTGCGTCGAAGTCGGCGGAAGGCATTTTCAACATTTACAGTAGTTTTTTAAAAGTAATGTAACCTTATTGTAACTATTATTTTGTGCATAACCTAAACCTTTGGCTATCCTTTTTTTTTTTTGTAACATATGAAGCAAATTTTAATTGTTAAATAATATTGTTGGTCGACATGCAGTCAATTTTTCGAAGGTCAATAAATACGTTGTTTTTTAAGATAACCATAGCTTGTGTTACATTTTTTTAAAGGGGAAAGATTAAATTTTGAAAATATAGAAACATATAAGGGTGTTCCATTTAAAATAACATAGTTGTCCTATAATGGAAAATCGGCCATTTTGTTTTTGAGCTAATGGAATGTCACAATAAAATCGTGAAGGTACGAGAATAAACTTTAAAGAAATATAAGTGCATCTGCAAAAACCGCATCTTGATACCTTTATTTGTTCCAAAGTTATTCTCGATTAAAATGGGTCAAAATATGGCCGGCCACCCTGTATTTGAAAATTTAACAAAAACCCTGAATTTTTTGACCGTTTTATTTAAAAGATTTTGATTTTTGAAAGTTTACTAGGTCTGTTTGTTAATATCTGGTTTCACAGACGATAAAACATTTTTTTTAAAGACACTTTTATTAACACTATATTTCAATATCATATAATTTTGTTAAAAAAGCCGTTTAACAAGTGAACTATCTTAACCGGAAAATTGTCATTTTTTATTATTTTTTTAATATTCTATTTTTGATGAAGTTTAAGAATAAAAATATAAGACCCCAAAAAATTACCGGAAATTTTTATAAATCATTTTTTTATTACGGAAAAACTATTTATGCTAAAATTTTAAAATAATTATAGCCTTACGTCAAGTATTTGTACTATGTCGTCGTAAAAAGTCAAGTTGCTAAAGTAAATACTCTTGGAGATATAAATTTTTGGGTTTTATATTACAACTGTCAAATTTGATCGTATACAGTGTGGTCCATTAAGTATGCAACAAATGGGAAACTTTTTTATTTGCAATTTGTCAGAAAATTTTATTCTTCGTAAAAGTTGGTGCATGGTCTCAAACTGTATTAGCAGTAGTTACTTTTATTAAAAGTTGAAAGGTATATAGGGTAGGTCAAAAAAATGGAAAACTGCTTAAGAGTAAAGTACCCTTATTTTAAAAAATATAACAAAATGTTATAGGAAAAGTTGTTTAGAATTTAAAGTTATATCCAAATACCAAGTCATGGCCCTCTATTCAAATTTTTAGTTTTTTTAATTTAAATTTCCTCTGTATAATGCATGTTTATATTGTTCTAATTTTATATTTGTTTAAAGAACCCAAAACTAACTTACTTTTAAACAACTGTTCTTAAATTAAAACATATTTGTAAAATTAAACTGAATTTATATTTTTTTTGCCATTCGCCAACTTCAAGTTTGTTGCAAGGATATTTAATAAAACTTTAAAACTCCCTAAATATATTTTTAAGCAAGGCAAGTACTTTATTTTTAATAATATGCCAATAGAAAGCTTTAAAAAAATGCATTACATTTCTATAAAAAAATATATCAAAATGCTTCAAGTTGAACCTATATTGAAGCAAAGCAAATAGCAGGGAGCCATGAAAAAACAAATGACTGACAAGAAAATTTTTTCTAGTTTAACAGTTTTTAGCTTTTTTAAACTTATCCATAAGACGTTTGTTTCATAGTAACTGTTTTTTTTTAATTACAAATGCCTCCTCGAGTATTCTTAACGTTAACTGAAAAGGCAGAACTAGTTTTAATTTGTGGAGATGGTTATAAAAATATGCGTGAAGCTGCAGATATTTTTAACGAACGGCATCCAGAAAAACAAATTCATTATTCAACTGTAAGTAGAATTCTAAACCATTTTAAGGCGACAGGATCATTGTCATATAAGTACCATGAAGAACGAATAAAAACTGTCTGTACGGAAGAAAACCAATTAAACGTACTTCAGACAGTTATTGAAAATCCCAAAACGTCCACAAAACAGATTTCTGAATATACTGGTATTAAAAAACCCTCTGTAAAGCGAATCCTTAAAAAAACAAATATTACCCATACAAACCGAAATTTATTTGTACATTACAAGAAAGGGATTATGATTTAAGATACGATTTTTCAATATGGGTCCAAGGTCAAATAGAAGAACAAAGAGATTTTCATCACCATTCGGAGATGAGTCGACTTTTACCACAAATGGTGTACTATCGTCCCAAAATTGTAGATAGTGGTCTGATGAAAATCCAAATTTTGATATCGACAACAAAATCAATATTACCAAAAAACTAATGTTTGGTGTGGTATCTTAAATGATAAACTAATAGGTCCCTTCTTTTTCCCAGAAATCCTAAATGGGAATAGTTATCTAAATTTTTTGGAAAATGAACTGGACAATTTTTTAGATCAGATGCCGTTACAAGAACGGCAAAATTTGTGGTTTATACATGATGGATGTCCTGCTCATTCTACCAGAGACGTTGCTCAATGGCTGAATAGAAAATTTGGCAATAAATGGTTAGGACGAAATACAGATCCACGGTGGCCTCCTCGTTCGCCAGACCTGACACCGGTGGATTTTTTCTTGTGGGGATATTTGAAGCAACAGATTTATAAAGATAGACCGTTTAATAATGTTCAAGAACTACAAACTTCAATAAGATTTCATTGTAGAAATATTCCTGCTAGGGTGTTGGCATCTACATTAAGGGAATTTAACGCGAGAACAATAAGGTGCATTGAAAGGGATGGTAGTCATACAGAGACCTTACGATAGTTCTTGTTTTAAGCAGTTTTAATTTGTTTTTTTATTTTTTTATTCTTGCAATAGTCTTCGGACATTTTTTAAATTATTTTTCCATATTATTAAAAAGATTAGAATTAAAATAGTTGTACTTTCATAAAAAAAAATCTTAGAACTCAGTTGTAACATTTTGATATGAAATTAATATAAAAATATTATACTTTTTGAAAGTTTTTTACACACATATTATTAAAAATAAAGTACTTGCCTTGCTTAAAAATATATTTAGGGAGTTTTAAAGTTCTATTTAATATCCTTGCAACAAACTTGAAGTTGGCGAATGGCAAAAAAATATAAATTCAGTTTAATTTTACAAATATGTTTTAATTTAAGAACAGTTGTTTAAAAGTAAGTTATTTTTGGATTCTTTAAACAAATATAAAATTAGAACAATATAAACATGCATTATACAGGGGAAATTCAAAAATTTAAAAAAAAACTAAAAATTTGAATAGAGGGCCATGACTTGGTATTTGGTATAACTTTAAATTCTAAACAACTTTTCCTTATAACATTTTGTTATATTTTTTAAAATAAGGGTACTTTACTCTTAAGCAGTTTTCAATTTTTTTTACCTACCCTGTATACCTTTCAACTTTTAATAAAAGTAACTACTGCTAATACAGTTTGAGACCATGCACCAACTTTTATGAAGAATAAAATTTTCTGACAAATTGCAAATTGCTTAATGGACCACACTGTATATTGGCTTTATTTATAAAAACTTCAGAAAAACTTAGCACAGTTAATAAGACTATTCAATTACCATTTAAAAAGCTTTTCTGTGATTTTTTTACGACACTTACAAATAGGTAAAAAACACGTTTACAAGAAAAAGACTAATGTTTTGATCGCTTCTTATAAATGTCCCTTGCTGTCGCAGACTTGCCTCTCTTAGCGAGATTTTGTCTTGAAATAGGGCACTGTTTTGTGTAAAATTGTGCATAGGGTTCTTAAAAAATTCAAATTTTCCGATTCTAGTATAAATTTTAAGCTGTATACGTTTTTTTAGATATTACAAAGAACGACACAAGCTTAAAATCAACTGTCATTAAAACAATTTTTGAAACAAAAGATTTTATAAGGTGGTAAAAATAATACTATCGCCACAGGCTTCCACTAAATTTTAATAGATGAATCGAAAAATAGCAGTTTTAAGGTAAATATTTGTATTTTTGTAATAATGTAAACAAATATCCTACTTTTGCGAAAAGTTTTATGCCTGATAAAATAGTTTTACCACCACGTCAATCCTGCCATACACTAATTTTCTTATTTAACTTAACTTAACTTAATTACTAATATACACAAAATTGCAGCTTAGTCAAGGTGGCTGCTATTTTTAAGACTTTTATTAGTCTGAAAAATCGTCGCTTCAGAATAACACAACTTATTTTTTTTTAAATAAACCGATAATGTTTTTTGCGTTTTTGTGGTAATATACTCGGAGAGGATGAAATATTATTCGTAACCCTCCTATAAAGTTAATCTTGGTATAATCATCTTGACTTAGAGTTAAGAATAATACAGAGATAACATTAAATATCTTTAAAACGGACTTGGCAAATTTTTATCCTCCAGAAAATTATACGAAGTCATTTTGAAATGTTTTCGTATTACACCAAGACTCAGGTCTGGCATGATGGGCTTCTTAACAAACTTCCTTCTTACGGTCTTCCACCTAAGCTTTGCTCTTGGCTTTCCAGTTTCCTTTCTAATCGACGTATATCAGTTAGTGTAGATGGTCATTCCTCCAGCTTCTACCAAATAAATGCTGGGGTGCCCCAGGGCTCAGTGCTGGCACCCACGCTGTTTCTTCTACACATTAACGATCTTCTCTCTTCCACAATCAACCCTCATTCATATTTTTTGCTGACGATAGTACCCTCCACTCTAGTATTCAATTTCTTAAGCCACCGTGTAATTCTGATTTTGAAAACAAGCGCAGGTCAATGCAGATATCTCTTTCACAAGACCTCAAACTTATCTTGGATTGGGGCGCCAAAAATCGTGTTCAGTTTAATGCCTCATAACACAGTCATGTTCGCTGTCGCGAAAAAAGTCTGCGAATGCTCATCCCTTACATATGAGCGGCCAAGTTCTGCAGAACAAAGAGTCGTTTAATCTAGTCGGCGTTACTTTTGAGAATAACCTCAACTGGCACAAACACATTTCATCCATAGCTTCGGCAGCTTCAAAAAAGATTGAATTCCTCTTTCGAGCCAGAAAATATTTCTCTTCTTCCAATCTGTACACTCTGTATGTATCCCAAATCAGACCCTCTTTGGAATATTGTTCTCATGTCTGGGGAATGGCGTTCCCTACAACACTTAGCCTTCTGGACTCCATTTAAAAAAGAGCTGTTCGTCTTATTAATGATCCAACGCTCACAGAAAGGCTTCCTCTTCTTGCCCATCGTCGAGCTGTAGGGGAACTGTCGCTCTTCTATAGGTATTTTCACGGCTTTTGCTCAGAGGAATTGGCCAGTATTATTCCTTCTCTGGCAGCTCCCAACAGAGCAACACGTAGTGCAACTTTTATGCATCCTTTTACAGTTCAGTTAGAGAGGCCCCGAACTTCCCGCTTTCTTTGTTCCTTTATTCCTAGAGTGTCAAGACTATGGAACCTGCTGCCCGCAGAAGTTTTTCCTTCTCCTCTCAATCTCCAAGAATTTAAGTCCCGTGTGAACAAACTCCCTCTCACCACACTGAAGACACCCACGGTACGTTAGTACTTAGGCATCAGCCTTCGTGGACTGTCCCAAGATAAAAAAAAAGACTTTAAAAAATCATTTTTAGTTGTTTTCATTTTTAAGTTTCTTGGATGTCATTTACGGTAAAGAATTTATTGATTTTTTTAAAAAAATAAAAATAAAAAAGAAACTAAATAAATATCCACAGCTTCAGCAGGCTAAAGAACTAAAAACGAAAAACCAAAAATACCCTACAAGAAAAAAAAAACTTTACTTTCTTTATTGATTAAATAATTATAATTTTAAGCAATAAAAAGTTTGTTGTTAAAATTAAGAATTTACTAAGGTTTATTCATAGGTATTTTTCATAATAATGGGCAATTCGCATTTTTTTATTTACACATATATTGGTAATAAAGCCTATATTTCTTTTTTTAATAAACTTTAGTCTAAAATTTTCCTTCTGGTTTTTATTATTTTTTTCTTTAGTAAAAACCATTGTTTTTTGTTTTTTTTTTTTATAAAAATATTACATCCTAATATAAATTTTAAGGTTCTTTAGAGTTTTGTTAAAATACTAAACAACTTGGGAAAAAAGGTTAAATTAAACATACCTTTTTTTATGTAAAACACAGTCAACTTAATTTGTATAAACAACAAAATAGTACACTTACGGCCGACTGATGATCGCGTTGTTAAATTTAACAATGGACTTAGCAATTGTTAAAAGTTAACAACGGTTTAGAATGTTTAACAAAACGTCATTGTCAGTGTTATTCAATGATTTTAATAGGCAACCTGTCAAAATCTGACATTTTGTTAAACATTCTAAACCGTTGTTAACTTTAAACAATTGCTAAGTCCATTGCTAAATTTAACAACGCGATCATCACTCGCCCGTTAGAACAACAGATTTTAAGACAAGTTGCTATCCGTAAATA
Organism: Listronotus oregonensis; assembly: GCA_019359885.1. Lineage (NCBI taxonomy): Eukaryota > Metazoa > Arthropoda > Insecta > Coleoptera > Curculionidae > Listronotus > Listronotus oregonensis. The sequence continues at coordinate 23,160 of JAHBCN010005549.1, read as the reverse complement.
CTTAAAAAATGCAATAAATTTTATTTCCGTAAGTTTTTCAAATACACTAAATTAAATAAAGGGTTTTCCAATAAGAGGTGTTATTTTGATAATCAAAGAAAAAATTTTTTTAAGATAAAAGATCGGGTATTTTTTATAAAGAAAGGTGGCCGTTAATAATGAAATCATCACCAAATGACAAATACAACCAAATTTTTCATGAAATTTTCATAACCAAATGAAAGGGTGCCCTATTCCCGATAGCTCACAAATTCCATTTTTGATTTGAATCGACGTCTTTGGGGGTAGACTCTCTTCACGGGGCCCCAAAGGAAAATTGGGTGTTTAAACGTTTGGGCCCTTGGATCCCCTTCAGAGATAAAGGGGAAAAAAAAACAAATTTGTTGCGGAGGCGTAGGTTTGTTAAAAGAAATTTTCCCAGAATTGGTGGATCTGGACAACTTTTTTTCAACAAACAACGCCTCCCCAACAACCCCAAAAAATTTTTTAGGGGAAAAAACCCTGACCCCGGGAGGTCAAACCTGTCTTTTTTTTGGGGCCCGGGGGGGAAAGGTTCAGAACGTCATTCAAGACCCGAGGGAATTGTGATACCCCAAAATGGACCCCCTTTTTTTTGGAAAATTTCATAAAAAAATATGCTAACTTATTTTGGGTTTTTTTTCCATTATTCGGTACCTTCCCATTGTAATAAATACCCCATTTTTTAAAAAAGTTTTTTTTTTTAATATAAAAAACCCCCCTTTTTTTGGAAAACCCTTTTTAAAATGACCAGAGTGGGGAAAAATTGAACCTTTTAACAAATCGAATCAATTCCTTTTTAGGGGCTGAAGGTGAAATCGATTATTTTTTTAAAAAAAGGTCCTTTATGGGATTTTTTTAAATTTTAAAAGATCAAACTTTCTTTTGGGGGTCCAATGTTGATCCAAAAAAAATATTCAATTTAGGAATATCTACTAAAAACTTATTTGGCAAAAAAGGTTTACAGCACTTTAAAATGAGGCTAAAATCATATTTCGCGGCTTGGGCTCCGTGGTAAAATCTTTGGCGCTTGATTTATCATCTGGATTATGTAGTATCATTCATATCGTAGTTACCATTTGTAAGTATAAAACTTAAAGGCGATCCGGATTCGTGATCCGATAAATAGCAATCGATTCCCTGGATTCGATTCCTTTTTTTCTTAACAAAGGAATCGTGATTCGTATTTTGATTCGTTTCCCTTTTTTGGATCGGATCCGTGAACATCGTTTTTTTGAAGGATCCGTCCCAGCTCTAAAAATACTCAATATCTTAAACTGATATTTTTAATTTGTCTTGATATTATTTTAGAGCAACGAAATGACCTTAACTCCAATTTGCATGTTAAGAATTCATTATCTATTCCGTGTCTTCTGCAAATATCATTTTATCTTATACCTTCATAAAACAAAGCATTCACTTTCCTCTTCGATAAACTCTAACTTAGTTTATCTTCACATTAGCAATTATTATTTTTGTGTAGTCTATAGTATACAATACGCTAATTTTAGCATCAATTGTTCCCACCGTAAAGTGTGACTGTGAAGCCGAGCCCCGATACGTCACACTTTACACACTACAACCCTTACAATTTTGCGCTTTGGCGCGATGACCTACTTTTGCGTACTATAGTGAGTAAATAGGTCATCGGCCCATGGCTCGGTTTCCGGCCGGTGGGGTTGTCGTAGGCCAGGGCATCGCACCAGCCCGGCCTTTTCTAGACAGGGCAGGAATGACAAAAAAAAATTTTTTAATCATGAGACAAAGTTCTCATTCGATGTAAGAATGTTGCAATGGGTCATTGGTGGTGGTGAGGTTGGTGTGTTAGCGCTGTGTTCGAGTAAGTCATACCGAGAAGAATTTTATCCTTTATGGTGGGGGAAGCCGACTGACACGGTTCGATGCTATAGTTATTTTTGTACCCAGGGCGTAAAATAGCACTTTTACTCTAGGGGTGCAAACAATAATTTTTGTACAACTGAAATTAATGACTAAGCATTTTCGGTATTTTTTTCATTATTGTTAACACTGATCGGATTCTCTTGCTGATGTTACTGTCAAGCTTAAGTCAAATTGATTAAACAACTGAGAGATAGCTGACGCTGGAGGCGATTAATTGACTGTGAATCGCCATGAAGGTTGGCGCCCCTCGACTGTAGCCGAGGGTTATATAAAATTTCGTGCAAAATAAAATTCAAATAGCCAAAAAAATTGTAAGTTTCAGAACCACATAGTCTTCCGGCAATTTCAGTGTTACTACCAGAAAGATTGATATTATTCATAAAAAAAAAACGGCAGGAGGAAATTTACCGGTTTTTAATGTTTCATATTGTAATTAGTGTCTTTTAAAGTTAAATAAATTAATTATTGTTGTTTAACCAGAAAATGAGGCCTTATTTCATTTAATTGTTATTTTTAAGTTTATAAATGGGGCGGGGGTTTGTTACTTTTTCGCTCTAGGGCGTAAAAATTCCCCTTTTTTAAATCTCAAATGGGAGCGTAATATAGCATTTTAAAAAAATAATTTTAATTTTTGAACAATTTCTAGACAGATCTGGACAATCGCGATAATGATGATAACAAATATTTTTGTTAATAATTTAATTTAACATTAGGTTTAAGAAAGTAGAAATTGTGATTATAAATTTAAAAATGAGAGGCAATATTATGTCCGATTTTGTTAAATAACCTTAAATATTCATGCATGCATAAATCAACCCGTATTCCTAATAACTCTTAAACTAATAACAAAGATAGATTAAATTTTATTACACTTACTTTAGACAAAAAGGTTAAACAAAAGCATTTTTACATTTAAAAGATGACATAAAATAATAATGATAATTAAACATAATCACAAAACACGAAGAAAGTAATGATGAATACGAATTGTTGACAATTCATGGCTTTTGACTCGCGCAAAAATTTAAACCAAACTTTCGATCTTTACTTTATAAGTAGATTCCTTGGTATTTGTGTGCCTTAGTATAATTCTTTTAAATGTAAAAATATGCCATGTGGTTAAAAAAAAATTACACCACATTTAAATAATACGCTAAGATGGCTTTGATTTTACACGCTAAGAACAAAAAAAAAAGAATATTCAGATTCATAATTCCAGTTTTTGGGGTTAAAAGTTTTTTAATCCAAAGGTACTTTATTTTTACTTTCAGTCGAATTTGCTTTAATCGTATTCCAATTTTTCTTTTTGATCGTTTAAATTATTTTATTTCCATGGAGGAAACCCGGATGCGTATTAGCATTGTCTTCCAACCTTAATAAAAGTGAATGTTAAATCAAAAGCTAATATCCCAATGATTTGATCATAAAAGGAAGAACATTCTCTCCTGCTTTGGACAACACGTGATAAATATGGATGAGTCTGATTGCAGTAGATTTTGTCACGAATAGAAGGGACAATATCTCCTGTTTCTAGGTGTGATCGCGTCGTTTTTTTTCATTTTCGGTTGACACCTTCTAATTTTTGCTCGTGTTAGTTCTGGTTAGTAGTAGTTTCGCAAAAAACGGGGTTTTTCTAACGCAGGAGAATGTCGCCCTCTTATGGGCAAATGGTTAAAACATTGTCTTCTGTGATTCAACATATATTTTTCTAAGGTTGCGCCGTGCCATAAGAGACAATGACAATAAGCAACCTGGTTACACATCTGTAACTTAAGAGACAAATGATTGTTGACTTGGTTTAGATGTCTTTTATCCAGACATTTTCTGGGAAAATTCTGGTTTTTAATTTTTTTCCTAATTTTTTATATATATATATATATATATATATATATATATATATTATATATATATATATATATATATATATATATATATATATATATATATATATATATATATATATATAAAAAAAACATATTTTCAATTTTCTTAAACCATTTATTTATAATAAGTTTCTTGTTTCTTGGGTATGGGTTTTTTTGTTATTTGTTATTTAAGGAAACACATTACTTTGACGTTTCGCCCTTAATTTTGGGATTTTCAAAAAAACATTTTTTTTTGGTTATCAACCTAAAAATAAAACAAAGTTAACCATAGATTTTACATATTAAAAAAAAAAAAACAACAAAAACATACACGCCTTACTTTTTAAAAACCCCTCAAGAAACATTTGGTAAGGACTATTTTTTTATTGGACAAATCTTAGAAATTTTAAAAAAAATGCATATTTTTTTTTGTTATTGGGAATTTTAGATTTATAAGAAAAGTAACGTTGATTTTATTTGTTGTTTTTTTTTATTTAGATTTAATTTATAAAAGTATATACAGGTTGGTTTAAAAATTAGGGGTTAGGATGGTTAACATATTAGATTATGATATATGTGGCTGAGGTTGCTGATATCTTGTTTGTCATTAGGAGCTTTTGGTTCTTTTTTTATATGAATCATTTCTTTAATTAAAAGTTTCTGGTAATGATTTTCTTGTGTAAAATTGCAGTGTTTTTAAAATCAATTATGTTTCAAGTTTGCTTCATGTTTGTGTAGAGCTGTAGAAGCGTTTTTCGTATTTATGCCCCTTAGTATGCTATAAGATATTGTGTTGTTTTACCAATATATTTTGGGGAAATTTTAAAAATGGAATTGAGTAAACCAGGTTTGACTTTTTTCTTCGGGACTTGGCTCTTTAAAGTAATAAATGATGATAAAAGGGTTTGGGCCTTGTGGCATACAACTATGTCATGTTTTTCTAAAGAATATATTTTATTTATTCGGACAATTCTGAATTGCATGGCAACATATTTTTACCCTGTCGGTAACTGTGGTATTTTTGTATTATTTTTATTGTTGTTGTAAAATTTAAGGTGAATTGTTTGATAATTTTGTTTATTTGTTTAATGGGAAAATTATTTTCTTTTAAGTGTTTCTAACTTTTTAAAATTTGTGGACGTAGTTCTGCTGATTAATTTTAAGCCCCATCAGTTAAACCAATTATTACACTATTTTTTTGTGAATTTGGGTGATTTGAGTGATAATTTTTAAAAACGTCTGACCAAGTATTTTTTTTTATATATATATATATATATATATATATATATATATATATATATATATATATATATATATATATATATATATATATATATATATATATATATATATATATATATATATTTTTTTGACACCCCGTATAAAAAAACACAGATCTTGGTTTTACCCTTTTTATTGGATATCAGATTTACAAATGTTTCTATGGTAACTTCATCGTAATTATGACAACTCTTTAACCTTTAACTGTGTATTCTGATCACTTCACAAAAAAATAAACTGGCCCGTGCGGATTTTTTTTTCCGGGTTTATATAGTAATGTGGGAAAAAATGGAAAATCTAAGAATTAGCTGGAAGAATTCTTTTACTACAGGATGACAGAAAAGTGTGAAAAAGGGTGTCTCCAGCAACGGGCATTCGGATAATCCGTGACCGTTGAAAAAGGAAAAACTAAGGTAACCTATTTTAAAAAAATTATTAACCTAAATAAGATAATTCTAACCTTTTATATTTCTATTAACTAAACACTAACTAAAGTCCAACAAAAAATATATATATATATATATATATATATATATATATATATATATATATATATATATATATATATATATATATATATATATATATATATATATATATATTTTAAACGACTATATTTAAAAAATATTCATACATAAAATTTACAATTTGACTTTAAATTTTGATATTACTAGAACTACCAAAGAACTTTATGGTGTAGTTGTAGTAAATAAATTACTTTGTATAAGACCTAAATATTTTAAAGTACGGACCTGTGAAGAACGAGATGAAATCTGGTAGGGGCAAAGGAGTTAAATCTTGTCCCACCCCTTTTAGAGTAAATAGGGAAACAGGTCGAACCAACGAGTCTTTACAAGCAGAGTTAAAACAATACTTAAATTTTTAGCGTTTAAATAACAAATATTTATGTCATGTATATTTCACTAAAAATATAAAATTTAGTTAAGGGTCTTTTGATTGATGGTCTTTTCTCAAAAACGTATTTTTCTCGCAATAATTTTTTAAATATGGTTTAGAACAAAGGGAAACTTTTTTATTTACAATGTTTCTTCATAAAAGTTGGTGTATGGTCCCAAACTATATTTGCAGCAGTTAGTTTTATTAAAAGTCAGAGGACCTTTTCTTCAAAAAGTGTAACAAAATCTTAAATAAAAAAGTTATTTAGAATCAAAAGTTAGGCCTAAATACCAAGTCATGGTCTTTCATTTTGATTTTTATTTTTAATTTTTTTAATTTGGAATTACTCCCGTATAATCCATATTTTATTTGTTCTGATACTTAATTACCACGCTATGTAACCTAATTTAACCAAATATTTAAAAGCTACATAAGTATTGATAAACCAAGCTAACTGTATAAACTTTAATAAAAATTAAGTGTAAATAGTATAAATGAAATTTATGTGTAACATTGTTTATAATATTAAAGAAATTAAACATAAGTTTTACAATTATACATAACCTATTTTTAGCTAACAAGTGTCCATAAATATTGTTTGAAATCCGGGATCCCGAAATCCGAAAATCTCGGGATCACGGCTTGTTTAAGGTCCTGAAAATTTCAGGATTGGGGTATGGCAATCTTAAAAATCCCGAAATGATTTTTTTAAACGTTGAAAATTTAATCTGTTCTCGATGGTTCTAGTGTAAAACAAAAATTCTTTTAGTATTTAAGTCCCTTGTGAATAAACTCCCTCTTATAGTTTTAAGTATGGCTTGATGTTTTACTTGCCCATATTATAATACATAACTGTATAAAAATATTTTTTTATTTTTGTGGTTTTAATTGCTTTTGCTAAGGTTAGTTTTTATAATGGGGATGCTGGGATACCGGAATTTGGTTTTTAATCCCTGAATTTCATAACGGGATACCGATTCCGAAAATTAAAAACCTAACTCATGAATAAGGTTATCTAATAGGGAATAAACGGGACCATACTTGTGGTTTTCCTCATATTAAGAAAAATGTAAAATAGCCATCTTGTATATTTTTTCTGTAGAATTTAAGAGGACACTTACCAATATAAAAATGCTTTAAATTGAAACAAAGAAGATACGAAATAAAATTAATTTTTTATTGCTATTTCTTTTGTTTTATTTCAAATGATTTTCTTAAAAAAAGACAAATATAGACAGCCTAACTAAAATTATTCAAAACTTTATTTTTGTGCAAAATGATATTTTATTCTGGTTAAATTATCAAAAAGGGTTTTCCAATACCTATTTCTGTCTATGTGTAGAAATGACCCACATTTCTCAGTGTTTTTATGATAAGGAGTAGTCATAGAAAATCGAGAAACAAAGCCTTCGTAGTAAATATGGGGCCTACTATACTATTTTACGATTTACTTAAGGTAAAAGATTGTGAATATCGGTAAATCTGGATATACTGGCATTTTTGGGGCACTAAGAAAAAACTACATTGTAAAAAAAATTAATAACAATATGTTAAAATAATAAAATATCATCTAAAAGTGATAATAAACAATTTAAATACACTAAATAAAAAATATATATTTTTTTAAATTGTTAAGAGCCAGATTTTTAAAACTTTTCCCTTTAAAATTAAAGAAAATACTTATTAATTATGCTACTAAGTTCTAATAGGTATTTATGTATCAAGGGCGTTACTGGGACTATAATGCCCTGAAGGTCGAAATAGCCCGAGGGCTAGATTTTTACCTGATGGGCATTATAGTCCAGTAAAGCCCGTGGTGCATACAATGCTTTATGTTTTACCCAAAAAAGAGTTTTTTCAATGACTAATTACATTATTTATTCGCAATATAAAAAATAAGTTGCACCTGTACCTGTATACGTAAGTAGATAATGACTGGTGTTGACTTTGATGTTTCTGTCAGTTAGTCAGTTGGCATTTTTTATTTAACGATTTGCTCAAAATGGAAGAAATTCCACAAAATATAAGAGAAAAGGCCATAAAAGCGACCGAAAATCTTTTGCCAGTTAAATCAAGGCAACAGTATGATCGGGAGTATGGCATATTTGGTATTTGGAAAGATGCGAACGCAATTCTTCAAATAACCGAAAACGTTTTAATGGCATATTTCCAGGAACTGGTAAGTTATTGATTTTATTTTAATACATATGTTTAACAAACTTTATTATTTTTAGTCGGAAAAATACAGTCCGAACCCCTCTGGACCAAGTATTCCACCCTAAGGTCTACGTTGATGGTCTATGAAAATATAGACATTTCGCAATACCATCGTCTCATATCTTTTTAAAAGTTAAGTCGAAAGGATACGTCCGGAAGAAGTCTAAAGTTTTGGAAGGAGAACAAATATTAAAATTTATTAAGAAGGCTCCTGATGATATCTACTTGGTACACAAAGTCATATTGGTAATGGGTGTTTTTGGAGGTTTAAGACGAGATGAGTTGGTCAAAATGACCATTGATTTACATTGAAGATAGAGGAACAGTCTTGGTTATAAAGGTACCAGAAACTAAAACTTCAACTTCAAAAGTTTTACTATCATTGAAGAAGATTTAGGCGCTTTAAATTTAATAAAAAAGTACACAACATTAAGACCAGCTGGAATAAAGGAGCGAAGATTCTTTCTTACCTATAGAAAGGGTCGATGTACAGTACAACCCACTGGAAAAAATACCATAGGAAGCGTCCCAACATTGATCGCAAAATTTTTAAAACTGGATAATGCAGAAGCTTACACCGGCCACTGTTTGCGTCGCACATCGTCAACTTTACTTGTTGAGGCAGGTGCTTCGTTTGAAACGCTAAAACAACATGGGAATTGGAAAAGCTCTTCAGTAGCTGAAGGATATATACAAAGTAGCCAAAATGATTGCCAATTCAGTTAATTCCGAGGTTAATTCCGTATCGACTATTGAAAATTCTTTAATGGACTGTTCTTCTATACAAAATAGCGTTAGTGCTACCACCGCTGCTACCATCACAAAAAACACCGACCATTCTATAGTGGGATCAGCTACATTTTTCGGAACATTTCAAAATTGTAATTTTTATTTTGGAAATAAAGTTTAATTTTTAGTATTGTTTAAAGAAAAAATTATTTTTTGTATAAACTTGATCTTTATTGTGAGAGAAATAAAATTGGATAAGCAATAAAATTTCCATATTAGCCCATTAGGGCATTATAAGCGGGCATTATCATAATGCCCGCTTATAATGCCCTAGGTGTGATAGCAGGTATTATTGCTATCATAACATATTCCGTTTCTAAGGTATTATAGATCAATAATAGATAGGTAAAACATAAAAAAATATATTCATTCAGTGGTTTCGTAGAGCCTTCAATATTTGTGCGGTGAATTTTCGCTACTTTCTCATCATATCCCATACATGTTCGATAGGGGAAAGGTCTGGGGATAGAGGAGGCCACTTAAAACGCTTCTAAAAAGTCTAAACCAACACGTGCGACATGAAGTGTGCATTGTCGTGCTGACAAAGTGGTTTTGCAATGTTTTCAACAAGGGAAGCAGCTGTGGTTGCAAAACTTCGTGGATATAGCGCTGGGCAGTCATGCTACTTCGAATGAACATTAATTATGACCCATTCAAGTCTCTTTCTACTCCATACCAATTGTTGCCGACGATGCTGTGGGATCAGAGGTAGTACAAGTTGGGGACGGTATGAAAACAGTCGAAAAGACCTTATTCGGCGATAAACTGTCCTCATTGTTATAGCCCTTACGACAGCATCAAACCACTGGTTCGCAACCGTCCTTGTTGTGGAAAATCGATCTCTAAGTGCTATTTGCCTCAAATAACGATTCTGTCGCTCTGTACTCTGTCTTTGGCGCCCAGTACCTGTACTCGTCGATTTTGGCCTTCTTCGAAACACGCTCGGCAACATCTCATTACTGTAGCTTCGTTTCGCTTCACCCGATTAGCGAGTTCTGTAAAAGAAAATTTGGCTTCACTTAAACCGATTATCGAACCTCTCTTAAAATTGGAAAGTTAAGTGAAATTAGCGCGTCTGTGAACCCTAGGCATGATAATGCAATGAAACAAATGGAACCAAACAAACCCAACACAAAACAATCACTGAATATTAAGTAAACATGGTCATATTGTTTAATATAACAAAAAATGCCTTTAAAAAGCAGTACGGCTCAGAATGCCTTCAAAATTTTTTCAACGTATACTTTTTAATAGCAAGTATGTTCACACATTTTTATTATAATTCAATAAATAATTCTACGTGTTGCACTTTCTATGTCACCAGTGAAATGCTTACTTAATACTCAGTAAGTTTTTGTGTTGGATTTGTTTGGTGTATATTTTATAGAAAATATTAATTTTTTGCTTAAGTCTTTTTAAAAAATAATTTCAACTTTATTTTTGTCGATATTGGCTAAGTTATTTCTGAACAATGTGCCTTTAAACAGAGTTTATTTATATCAAGGTATAATCTGTATATCTGTATTGCCCAATTTATTTACCTTACTTATTTGTGTTTTTGGCATCATTATTATAAAGATATCTCTAGCCATCAAACCTCAAAGTTTTTAAAGTCCGGCCTTTGTCGCGCATGTTAGGCCGGTTCAACGCACTCGCGTCACCGCGTTCCGCCGGGATAGGTCAGGACCAGTCGCGATGCGGCGGCCGGGCGCGGAACAGGCTGCTCGCTGCCTCTGCTGAGCCACCGGGCCGGGATGGGCGTGTTGCAGGTGTGTTTGTCGGTTCACCCAAACAGTGAATTTTTATTGTCTTACCTTTGAAAAAAACTATTCTTTTTTACTTTCCAAAAATATGTAAACCTTACGTTTTTAAAAAAGGTTATTATATAGAATTCCTAGAAGGTAGAAGAATGTAAATAAAACCTTTGAAGTTAGGTTTTTAATAAGTCAGTAAAAATCACCCTAAACCCACACACGAAAAAATAATATAAAAAAATATCCTTGGCAAATTTGTGTTTCTTTTAAAATATGTTTTTTTTTTAATAATAAGAAAAAAAATTAAAACTAATTGCACTTTTGAATTACTTAAGACTGACCAATCCACTGAAAAAGTGATTTTGGCTCAGCGTGGCCAACTTGACAAATATTTTTAACAACTATGGATTTACTGTGTACCGAAAAATCTTAAAATCAAATTATTTAAAAAGTTAAAATATTTAATTGAATTCTTAAAATTTTAATTTAAAATATAACTGCCATGTTATATTTTAAAATCAAATTATAACACTATCGGTAATCCATCCATTTCTTTTTTTTTTCAATGCAATGACTATATAGCCCTTTGAGATTTACATTTACTGGGCGATAATACTATTTTATACCATTGGAACAACATTTTTAAGCAGCATATCAATGTGGAAATGAAGCATACACCTGTAAGAAATTTTCTGTTTAAAATTTATTAATTTATTGTTGACCTATTAAATGTTAATTTTGGTATTATGGCTATCACAAAATATGTTTCCTAAGACATATGAGATAAACATGGGTGTAATAACACTTACTATCTAACATTAAACGCATTTAGGATTCAAAGTGAAGTAAAAATAATATTTGTTACCTCTAATAGCGTACACTTGTTTTATTCTTTTAAAATAAATAATATATTTTTATACCTTTGAGCTGGCAGTATTTGTAGAATGTAATCTTGTTGCCAAATATGTTTTATATATTCTGTTTTTTTTTTAATTTCATTCATAACATGATATTAAGTTGCAATTTTATGTCTTTCTTTAACCACGTTATGCTTTTCGAATAGTTAACCTAGGTCGATATAGTGAATTGAGTTTTTATTAGAAGTGCTGCAGTGGTATATTTTGAAAAAAATTCAAAGTACCTGCATAAATATCTCTAATATTTCTTAAATGTTTCCATGTAAATGACTTGGAGTACCTTGAATTATTTAGATTTTGTTTAGATAGAAGTATATTGACTGCAAGTAGGTTTGTAAGTATATAAAAACTAAAGCAAATTTAAACCAATAAAAATCCAAACCTTATAAAAATATTAATATAATATATGCGAATGCACGATACACAACTTTTTAATTTTCTTCATGCTATTACAATATAAGAAAATATGACAATACATTTTTTTCCTGAAATATTAATTTTAATACTTTATAAAGAATAAGACAAAAAATTTAGGCCTCTATAAATATCGATAAACTATAAATGAATACACGATTTTGTGCTTCATGTTGTAACAATGTAAGAAAATATGACAAACAATTTTTAATATTTTTTATTATAACACAAGTTGTTACCTCTATTGATGTTGATAAACTAAGAACTGCCTTTTTAAGACATATGTATTCACCTAATTACAGTATATATGACACTCAGCGTTTTTTTCACAATGTAAACAAATATGACAAATAGGTTCCAATCTTTTTTTTCTCAAATGGAAAGCTTAAACACGTTATAAAAAAACAAAAATTAAAGCTTTTATAAATAATAAAAAAACCAAGTACCGCCTTTTGAAAACTATTAGAAATCAACTATACATCTTACAAAAAATGTATTTATTTAATTAAAGAATATATGACCCACGACACATTTTTATTTTGTTTATTTAAATATAAAATAACAACATTTATTTTAGCAATTTCGGATAAGCAAAATATTATTGCTTCTATTAAAATCAATAAACATCTTTTAAAAATATGAAAATCACTTAGAAACCATTTAAAACAGCTTATTAACATAATCAAAAAATATATGACACAAAACTCTTTATTTTTATCTGTTATCACGATAAAACAAAATATAACAAATAAGTTCTAATTATAAATAACAAATTTATACCTTTTATGGAGGAATACATACAAGTTATAACATTTATAAATATAAATTAATCAAAAACTGCATCTCTAAACCATTAAAAAATATTTTTTAAACCCCATTAAAATGTATTTATCTAATTAAAGAGTATGAGAAACACGACTTTATGTTTTATTTTAAATATAAAAAATACATATTTTATATAAAAAAAATGAAACTACACAAAAAAGTTATAGATTATATATGATTACAGGCAAGTATGAATCACCGATTACGCCGAATTGTTACTATTTCATGGTTTTTTAGAAACGAGAACAAAACTTCAGTCCCACATAGTCTATCAACATTATCATTACCTTACTAAGACGTTCTGAGTGTAATTTTCGACCAGTTAATCTTGATTTTTTTAATTAAAATCTCTCAGTGATATTTTTTCTTTTAATTTTTGAATATAAATTAAACTCACGATGTCTAGATAAAGTGCTTGGCAATAAGTATTTTGTTTCTTAAGTTAGTAATAGTATATTATAATTGTATAATCATCTCAAGAATATTGTATTAAATTTTGAGGTTAATCGAAGAAAAATTGACGGATTTATGATAGTTTTAATGACCGTTGCTTCAACTCAGTTGCGTGAACGTACAAAACTTTAAACCGATTTTCCCAAACATGTAATTTTTAAAGCCGGTGACCATATTCTACATACAAACGACTATCAGGTAGCGTCAAGTTTTTTTTTTGTTTTTTAATTAGTATCAATCGTACAATAGCAAATAGGTCGATTTTATTGTAAAAAAATCGACATTCCAATTTCAAAATGATGCAAAAAATTTAAAAATTGATAAAATAGAAAAACTCTGCGTCAATTGAAAGAAAAAGTAATTTCCTAATTAAAAGAATTTGTTTTTTTGATTTCAAATAAACCAGTGTTAAGGAATCGCGTTCACCGCAAAAAATTCGAGGCACCAGCCGACAACTGCAATAAATCCGTTATTTCTTTATATTTTTGTACCAATTTTTAAAAAATATTCTGCAAATGTAGTATTATAATATACTAATTTTTAAAATAAATCTATAATAATAATATATTACAAAAAATTCTTAAAAATAGGCTTTTTTTGATTAAACAAACTTTACCCCCCCCTTCCTTGATGACCGTGATGCTTATGCTATTTTTTGCACGCTTAAAATATTGAATTGATTAGGAATATAAAAAAACAAAAATATATTGTTAGGTATATCAAACACCTTAATCAAATACCTAGCTGGTATATTGAGTTTCTATGACAAGAAATTTATTTGTCATTAGTATCACCTTTGCCACAGATTTGTCAACTTTATCTCGTTCAATTCGACTTTGTGTGATATATATTGCAGCAAGAAAGTGACAATTCTAATTTGGAGAATGTTAACTGTTATAATTGTAATATAATTTTGAATTTGATTTATAAGTAGGACCACATTTCTATTTCTGATGTTTACAAATTATTTACCGATCAGGAGTCGGTAAATATTTAGTTACCGATCAGTAATTTGTAAACATCACTTACAGATGACATAATCTAACCAGACTTTAAGACTCGCTTTAAACCTACCTACCTACCTACCTACCTAATCTAACCAGTAAAGTTGCGATATTACCTGAGCCTGCAAAAAAATTTTGAAAGCACGAGTCAATTATTTGTGTCTATAACCATACATTATCCCTATTTAAAATTCCTTTGAATGCTGATAAGATAGTGATCTGACGCTTGCCCTTAGAGCTTCTATGTATTAAACTGCTGTTTGTTTTGTGAAACCCCTAATGGTATTTTCTTTTGCAGGACGCGCGCGGCAAGCGGCCCTTCAAGCTATGGGACGGGCAGCGTAGCGTGCGCAAGGGGCTGGTGGTGGGCAGCCTCGAGGAGTTAGTGGCGCGCGGCCGCGACAAGTTGGGCGTCGCTGCTCAAGAGCCAGTTAGTATTTAACCATAACCATATAACAAAATAATTAAGTCTGCAAAAGGTCGTTAATAAATTTTCTGTCAGACTTTACAGTTATTTTATATTGTCTATATCGATGTAATATATGTGATATTCTTATTTATTTTAACAACATTAAGTACGAATTGCAGAGATCTAAAAAAACTTTTTTTTGATATTGACCGCCATGTAGGTTACTATACACTTTTTCTCGTAAAATTTCAAACTACTTTAAAATGAAGTTATAAATATTTTATCTGGCAGTGACCGTTTAAAATCTGGCATTTTACATTCGGTAGTTGTCTAGAACATAAAAACAGTACGACTTACAAAATAAATTTTACTTTTCCATCTTTGCTCAGATCTCAGTTAAGTTAAAAAAAAATCAACATAGAAGTATGCCAATCATATATCTGTAAATTAACGGTCATGATTTTAAGGTGTCTATATTTTAAAAAGAAATGAGATAAAAAATGATATGTTAAAATATTTTTCATCATATGCCATTTTGTTTCTTAAAATATTCTCTTTTAGTTACGATTAATAAAAAAGCACAAAACCCTATACACATGGGCGATAGTGGAGTTCAAAACAAGCCAAAAACACATGGATTAACAGTTAATAATTATTGTTTTCGATATATGGCTTTTTAAAGTTTAAAAAATTTGGCAACACCGCGCCCGCTTTATCATGCCAACTTAAACGTCGAAAGTTTTTTACGAGGTTTTACATATTTACACTTTTTTGAAAGAGATGTTTATTAACATACAACTGTACAGAACAAAATTGAAGATAATAAAAAATACTTCTTGCAATTTACCTTAATATTTAATTTGATAATAAATTTAAGACAAAAACAATTAATTATTGTTTGGCCTATATTCTAAGTTTTTTTGGAAGGTATGCAGCTCCGCAGCTCTTATGTTCCCCTAACGTTTTTTCTACTTTATTTTGGATTTCTATTTATAATAAAAAATAATTGTATTTACCAAAAAATTAAGCTGAATATTCATTTTAAGAACACAAATTAATATGTTTTGAACCAGCACTTCTTTATTTTACCTAAGGAATAGAAATTCTCTTATTATATAAAAAAGAAACAGCTTTATTTGAATTTAAATAGGTTGCTCAAAATCTCGTCCTCTAGTTTCTACACAAGCCTCACTTTGACAAACCCAATTTTCGCGCACTTCTAACACTCTCCTTCTCTGATGTAGCTGTTGTGGAAATCTTTCACGGTAAATTTGAGCTGCTAGATCAGCATTTTGGTTTGCCTTGCCGTAAATTATTAACATATTGCATATTTTTGAATTAAACTGCAACGCATGTATTAAAAAAAACGGACAAAAATACCGCGACTTGACGGACTTCAGGCTGTTGCCAATTTTTTAAATTTTTAAATGGGGGAGCTTCACTATCGCCCATTAAAATCGTGAGCATCATACTTTTACACTTTGTATACTTATAAATATGTGAATTATATGTTTAAATTAAATATGCATATTCATATCATATAATAGTTAACAAGACAGATTTGAACTAAACATAACAAGAAATTCCTAGAGAGAGAGAACCTACCTACTTTCCTAGGGTTCCCACCCATAATTCTAACCCCTTAGATCTCTTTCTTACTTCCACCCCCGAACTCTATCAAGCATCAGTAACTGCTCCCCTTGGTCGCTCTGACCATGGTTTGGTCACCGTATCTTACTCCACTCATTTTGAGGCAACTGAAAGCATGCCGCCACGAACCGTCTGGCACTACAATTCGGCCGACTGGGATGGTCTGAGAGATTTCTTTGCCAGCTACCCTTGGGATCCTACCTGCTTTTCTACTTTCGATCCTTCCGAAATTTGTAAACAAATTACCGAAACAATTCAACTAGGCATTGATACCTATATTCCCCACACTAAAAAGAACCCCATAACTTCAAATCACAAACCGTGGTTTTCTAAATCCTGTGACAAAGCCAGACTTTTAAAAATTCAAGCCCACAAAAAGTTTCTTCAAAACCCCAGTCCCGAAAATCGACAGGCTAGCATCGAAGCGAGAAATCAGTATAATCAGACTTCCTCAGAAGCAAAAGACCATTTTAACAATCGAATAAAAGATAAAGTTCTCTCTTGCTCAAATGGCAGTAAAGCTTTCTGGTCCTTTGCCAAAAATATTAGTCAGAACTTTTGCACAAATTCTTTTCCACACCTAATCTCTGAAGATGGAATTGTCTCTACCTCCAAAGGAAAAGCCGAACTATTTGCCAAACAATTTGCTGCCAATTCTACGCTTGATCCTCCTACTAATCTTCCCCTTCCAACAGTTGTCCCTGTTTCTCATAAAATGTCCGATATAATTTTTAAAGTTAAACAGATCAAGCGTATTTTTTCTTCTCTTAATACTAAAAAATCGTCTGGGCTGGATGGCATACCAGCAATCGTCTTAAAAAAATGTGCTCCCGAGCTTGCACCCATCTTAACTTGCCTCTTTCGAATCTCTTACGACACGGGCATTTTCCCGGAGAGTTGGAAAGCTGCACGTGTGCAACCTGTCCCCAAAAAAGAATCCAATAGTCTCCCTTCCAACTATAGACCAATATCTCTTCTTTCAGTTGTTTGTAAAGTAATGGAAAAATTCATTAATTCCCAAATCTTAAAGTATCTAGAAAAACATAAGATCTTACATGATAGACAATATGGATTCCGTCACAGTAGATCCACAGCTGATCTTCTCTCCTTTGTCTCACACAACTGGAACAAGTCCCTTGAGTTTCTTGGTGAATCTCAGATCGTTGCTCTTGACATATCCAAAGCTTTCGATCAGGTCTGGCATGATGGGCTTCTTAACAATCTTCCTTCTTACGGTCTTCCACCTAAGCTTTGCTCTTGGCTTTCCAGTTTCCTTTCTAATCGACGTATATCAGTTAGTGTAGATGGTCATTCCTCCAGCTTCTACCAAATTAATGCTGGGGTGCCCCAGGGCTCAGTGCTGGCACCCACGCTGTTTCTTCTACACATTAACGATCTTCTCTCTTCCACAATCAATCCCATTCATAGTTTTGCTGACGATAGTACCCTCCACTCTAGTATTCAATTTCTCAAGCCACTGTGTAATCCTGATTTCGAAAACAAGCGCAGGTCAATGCAGATATCCCTTTCACAAGACCTCAAACTTTTCTTGGATTGGGGCGCCAAAAATCTTGTTCATTTTAATGCCTCGAAAACACAGTCATGTTCCCTGTCGCGAAAAAAGTCTGCAAATGCTCATCCCTTACATATGAGCGGGCACGTTCTGCAGAACAAAGAGTCGTTTAATCTTGTCGGCGTTACTTTTGAGAATAACCTCAACTGGCACAAACACATTTTATCCATAGCTTCGGCAGCTTCAAAAAAGATTGGATTTCTCTTCCGAGCAGGAAAATATTTCTCTTCTTCCAATCTGTACACTCTGTATGTATCCCAAATCAGACCCTCCTTAGAATATTGTTCTCATGTCTGGAGAATGGCGTCCCCTACAACACTTAGCATTCTGGACTCCATTCAAAGAAGAGCCGTTCGTCTTATTAATGATCCAACGCTTACAGAAAGGCTTCCTCTTCTTGCCCACCGTCGAGCTGTAGGGGATCTGTCGCTCTTCTGAAGGTATTTTCACGGCTTCTGCTCAGAGGAGTTGGCCAGTATAATTCCTTCTCTGGCAGCTTCTAACAGAGCAACACGTAGTGCAACATTTATGCATCCTTTTACAGTTCAGTTAGAGAGGCCCCGAACTTCCCGCTTTCTTCGTTCCTTTATCCCTAGAGTGTCAAGACTATGGAACCTGCTGCCCGCAGAAGTTTTTCCTTCTCCTCCCAATCTCCAAAAATTTAAGTCCCGTGTGAACAAACTCCCTCTCGCCACACTGAAGACACCCACGGTACGTTAGTACTTAGGCATCAGCCTTCGTGGACTGTCCCAAGATAAAAAAAAACTCCACTGCATAGTATAAAAATTTACTGTTAAAAAGAAAATAATATCCTTTTTACGTGCCACTGCAAATGTGACAAATAGCTAAGTGGCAAGAAATTTAACTTTTAAATTAAAAAAATTAGCATAGCAATCTATTATACCAAAAAATGGTATCTACATACCTTCAGGTGTTATAACACAATTGTGTGCATATTTTTATCCTCAAACAAAAAATTTACAAAAATTAAAATCATTCTAAAAACCATGTATGGGCTAGTTAAAGTTTGGTCAAAAATCCAAACTCTACTGGTCACAAATGTCACAATGTAGTTTTTAATTTTGAAATAATCCAAAGATTATTTGGTAATATTTATGTTAGGATATACAATTACGTTAAAAACTTTTTTTATTAGGTGCGGCTAGTGTTGGAATCGGACGGTACCCAGGTTGAGGACGCTGAGTACTTTCGGACGTTACCGCCAAATAGTGTATTGTTATTGCTTCGGCCGGGAGAGAGGTGGCTACCAGCGGGGGTTGATGTTATCCGTGCAGGTGAGTAATATATATTCTGACACTTCAACGAAGAAGTAAAAAAGTTATAAATAAATGGAGCGTGTCTACCGACGTAAACAAGTTTAGTGTTTAATTGGTTAATTTCTTTATTGACCAGAATTTTCCAAAAATTTAAAATATTTTGGAGAGAAAAGGTATATTTGGGCCTTAAGATTGTTCCCTTAATGCTTTCGTCCAATCTATTGCAAAACATACAGGGTGAGTCAGAAGTCTGAAAAGTCATTTACTCGTTATCCATAAAACTTTTGTAATTTTTTTCGTGGGTAAATAGCCAGGCCTAAACTTCACATTTTAAAAATATTTTGATTATACAGGGTTGCTCAAAAAGCGTGCCGATATAAAGTTATTTTTTTTTAAATGGATCACCCTGTATTTTATTTTTTTGTTAGATTGCTCTTTACATTCTAACACTTTTTTGTTATAGCTACCAGGGTTAAATCTTCAAATTTAGGAAATATCAAAGTTTTTTGGAAAAAAAGCAAATTCAGAACATTGTTAATAAGGCTCCCATTTTCCTATTTTCGAATATTATTAAACTTGTTGTGCAGGCAATTTAATACCCCCTTTTGTACACTTTATTTATAAAATAGGTTTAGGTTATACAGGGTGTCCAGCAAATGGTGGTAAATTTTGAAACTTTAAAATTCTAAAACTTTCTTATTTCAAATGGAAACCCTGATTTTGTTTGACCATTGCTTCAGGCTTTTTAATACCTACAAATCTTTTTAGGATTTCCCTAACCTAAGTCAAGTAGATTTTGCAATATTTTTATTTATTTATTTTTTTCACGAAAAAATGTAGATAATTATTTAAAATTGGAGTAACCTTGGAAACCAAAGTGATTTTTTTATAAATGCCTACTATCTAACTGTCTTAATAAGTTTTTCTGAATACATAAAATTTACAAAATATTATATCGGAATATATCAAAAAAAAAAAAATAAGACATAATTTAACCAACTATTTATTTATATGGATTAAAATTGAAAAAAAAAAATGTAAAATTATTAAATCAAATGTTCAAAAATACGACCATTTTCTTGAATACACTTATGGAAACGCTCCACTATGGATCTTCGTACCTCAAAAAGCGTATGCGGGAAAATTAATCTGCAAGCCGCCGTTATCCTTTCTTTCATATTCGCCTTTGTAGTAGGACATTCCGCGTACACCTTTTCTTTCAAAAACCCCCACAAGTAAAAGTCTAATGGCGTAAGATCACAAGATCTTGGTGGCCATTCAATGGCACCTCTTCGACCAATCCATTTTTCGGGAAATTGTTCATTTAAAAATTCCCGAACAATTCTATGAAATGTGGCGGAGCACCATCTTGCTGTAACCACTTTTGCCCTTCTTAAATCTAAATTAACATTTTCTAACAAAACTGGCAATTCATTTTGTAAAAATGATAAGTAAATTTCACCAGATAAATGATCATAAAAAAAATATGG
The DNA here is from genome assembly GCA_019359885.1 of Listronotus oregonensis. Taxonomy (NCBI): domain Eukaryota; kingdom Metazoa; phylum Arthropoda; class Insecta; order Coleoptera; family Curculionidae; genus Listronotus; species Listronotus oregonensis. The sequence continues at coordinate 2,425 of JAHBCN010005549.1, read as the reverse complement.
CCCTATAATATAATCGCCCAGAATTCCCACCAAACGTTGCGACCATAGATTCTGGTTGTCCACCTCGCAAACCCCAATGAGGATTTTCTAATGCATAATAGTGCATATTGTGTCGATTAACTATGCCATTACTTTTAAAAGATGCTTCATCAGTAAATAAAATAAGTGATAAAAATCGGGATTATTAGCTATTTTTTCTAAGCAATGTATTACAAAAATCTACTCTTTTTAAAAAATCCTCTCCACCTAGTTCTTGGTGAAGGGAAATATGATACGGATGATATTTGTACTTTCTTGTTGTTCTATTGATCGTAGATTGGGAAGTTTCTGAAATAGTGGCCAAATCTCGGCTGCTGGAGGATGGATTTTCCTGAACATGTATCAAGATTTCTAATTCTTTTTCTTCCGTCGTCACGTATTTGTTTATCTTAGGTTTCAATGAATATTCAACATTACCTGTAGAATTAAATCGTTCTTTTAGTTTTTCCAAAGCTCTTTTGCTGGGTTGTCTTCATTGGGATATCGCATATTATACAATCGGCATGCTAATAAACAATTTTTTCGGTTTCACCGATAATATAAATCATATCAATTAATTCGTTTTAAAAAATTCATCTTAAAAAATCTACAGCTTACGTTAAAACTTAGACAGTAATATTATGACATAATTTATTATATTGTTTTCTTTGTTAATTTCTCGGCCAACTACATTTTTAAATTAAAATTAATATTTTCGAAAAAAAATTAAAAATTAAAAAATTGCAAAATCTACTTGACTTAGGTATAGGGAAATCCTAAAAAAATTTGTAGGTATTAAAAAGCCTGAAGCAATGGTCAAACAAAATACAGGGTGTTCCATTTGAAATAAGAAAGTTTTAGAGATTTTAAAGTTTCAAAATTTACCACCATTTGCTGGACACCCTGTATAACCTAAACCTATTTTATAAATAAAGTGTACAAATATGAGGTATTAGCTAATTGCCTGCACAAGCAAGTTTAATAATATTCGAAAATAGGGAAAATGTGAGCCTTATTAACAATGTTCTGAATTTGCTTTTTTCCAAAGAAACTTTGATATTTCCTAAATTTGAAGATTTAACCCTAGGTAGCATATAACAAAAAAGTGTTAGAATGTAAAGAGCAATCTAACAAAAATATAAAATACAGGGTGATCCATTTAAAAAAACATAACTTTATATCGGCACGCTTTTGTGAGCAACCCTGTATACATCAAAATATTTTTAAAATGTGAAGTTTAGGCCTGGCTATTTACCTACGAAAAAAAAAATACAAAAGTTTTATGGATAACGAGTAAATGAGCTTTGTCAGACTTCTGACTCACCCTGTATATTGTTTATTTTCATAATTCTCCACCTTTGTTGGGTACAATATTTAAAGGCTTTTTGTTTCATCAGAAACTAAGTGACTACCTTGGGTTCGCTCACTTGAAGCTTTGGTAGCTTCCTGATGTACTTAAACAAAGATTAAATAAATATCTAGACTTATATTTGACCTAAACCGTCAGTATTGTTTCTTAATTGTCTATTTTTTTTCGTGATATGATCTCCAGTTGTACCAGGAAGAGTTTTCGGTTTGTAGAACGGGACCCACTTTGGCGAATTGATTGCGGCGAATGAATTTTATTGCCTGTCCCTTCTTCATGCCCTGGTACCCACAACAAAGTAACTTTTTTGCTAGCAGAACCTTACAAAAGTGTACAGGGTGTCCAGTTTTCGTGTGTTTTCATATACCAGCTCCCTTACTATAAAAGATAGAAAGATGGGGTTTGGGCTTATGTCCATTTTTTTAGAAACTTTCATTGCCGAAACGAAATTTTCATAGCCCCCAGTTTTGACATACAGGGGATTTTGAAAATTTGCATTTTTGACCGTCCCCTGTATCTCGATTATTTGGTTACTTTTCAATAAAGTGAAAATGGATTGTTATAGAGTTTTTTTTCGTAGAATTTAGTGGGTAGGTAGTTTTTTTCTGTTTTGTTTTGAGTTAACCCAAACTTATGTTTTTTTAAATGGGAACCCTTTATTATTTTTTATCTTATTCCCCTTTCACAGGCCTTTCAAAAATATATAAAAGTCCATATTTACCTTTTAAAAAAGGAAAATTTTAAATTTTTTGTAAAATTTATATTTTCCGATGGTCAATCACGGATAGCCATGACAAAAACAAAATTTGTAAATGTTTGGATTGTTATTGTTGTCAAATATTACTGTTATTTGTTTGATTTGGGTTTTTGTTTGTGGGGTTTCTTTATTATTTTTGTGAAAAATTGTTCCACATGGCACAAAATAATAGATATGAGAATTATGAAAAAAACGATATGTATGTTTGTTTTATCCAAGCAATGAAGACGCCAACCAGCCTGGAGCTTTTTTTTTAACTGGTTTTTGTTTAATAGTATATTATA